>CATIWR010014121.1:0-71057 GCA_949677035.1 Omphalea diandra | reverse complement strand
ATATTATAACATGCACACAACATAAAACAATTTGCCATACAACTATACAAACACTACATATATGTTCCAATGTCCCCAAATGCAATGGTACTTCTAAATGATTATTTATCTAATGCATATGCTCATGTGATAATGCTAATGCATGTGACTAGGGATGTTACATCATGCCCTTGATTAAAGCTTGTTAATTGAGTTATAAAGTTAACCAACACTTGAGCCTTGATGGCCTGCCTTAGCATATATATGATGTCAAACTCTTAAAGCTTAACTACCCACTCAGTTATTCACCTTGAGGTTTCATCTTTTTGAAGTATTTTGCACAATGGTTGGTTTGTTTAGACTGTTATAATATGGGCTTGAAAATGCTACCTAAGATTTATCATCAAGCTGATTAATGCATAAGCCAATTTCTCTAGCATTGAGTATTTTAGCTTAACCACTTTTAACACCTTGCTAACATAATAGATTGGAATTTACTCCCCACCTTCTTCTTTGACCAGTACCGAAGCTACAATCTTTTTTGTGGCAGTTAGGTACATCAAAAGATGGTTGTCTTGATGAGGGTAGTTGAATAGAGGAGATGAATCATAAAATGTCTTTAATTCTTCAAAGGCCTTTTGGCATTCATCAGTTTGTGAAAATTTTTTAAGGTCTCTTTGTGTTTTAAAGAATGATAGGTAGTTCTGAGTTGAGCATGAGATGAACTGTTTTAAGACAAGGATCCTCCAATTGAGCTTTTACACTTCATTAACAATATTGGGTGGCCACATCTTAAGAGTTGCCCATATCTTTACTAAAGCCTCTTTGGGAGATCATGAATCCTAAGAATTTTATTACTTGTGTTGTCCCTAGGCACCAAGAAGGGGGGTTGAATTGGTGGATAAAAATTTTAAAAACAAAGATAAAGGGAAGAAGATAGAATAATAGAGACATAAAGAATTTATAGTGGTTCGGGCAAAATTGACCCTACGTCCACTCCCCAATCACTCAATTAGGTATTTCACTATATCAATGGTCTTTTCAAGCTCACACCCAACTTATACAACTTGTGTTTTGATGGCTAACACACAACCTTACAACAAAGTGTTTTCTAGGCTAACACAAAACCTCACTCAAGTGTTTCAATAGGCTCACACTTAAACCTTTCTAAAAGTGTTTTTTACAGGCTAACACAAAACCTTACAACTTGGTGTTTAATGCTCACACCTAACACTTATAAAGAAGATGAAGAAAATGAGTAGCAAAGATTGAGAGCTTTTATCACTTGTAATAAATTCCTTAACAACCTTTTTCATGGCTGTTTGGTGGAGTATTTATAGCCAAACTTCACCAAAGAGACATTGCAGATCATAGCTCATCAAATCTTTGAGACATGCTTGACAAATTTTGCATTTAATGCTTGTCAGGATGAAATCGCGGTCGTTAGTGCCTTTCACGGTCGCGAAATCCAAATTCTTCAAGGGAAACCCCGTTTGTGTCTAACGGCTAGTCCACGTGGCAGCTTCTTATTAGTTCACCAGGAAAATATAGTCATTATCTTTTATCTACTTTCAGAAGTCATGGTCGCGAGTTTTCTTGCACAGGCCGCGATAGAGGACGTGAATCCATCTGCCAAAGTGGTTAACTTTCTTCCACAGGGTTCACGGTCGCTACCAGTAAGATGTCTTCGCGATTTTTGACTTCCAACAGTCTTCTGGGACACTTGTCAAGTTGTGGTTGTGAACTTGCTTCCCTCTTGAATTTCTTTGAAATTTGTGGTCGCGACTCAAATGAGACTTATACCGCGAATTCATCTGTGTCAATCTGACTTCTTTCTTTCCAAGGATCGTGATCGATAATGGCTCTGCGATTTCGCTTGCTTGATTTTCAGCATGTCCTAACATGAGTCGCGGTCGCGAATCCTAGATTGCGGTCGCGATTTACATGTCACTTTGGAGTTCATCAACTTCTTCAATTGTTCTTGAAAGATTGATTCAATTCTGCAAAAACAACACTTATTTGAAATATTAGTGATGATCAATCTACTTTGTCAAGATCAAAAGAGGTTCTAAACCTAGGATTGATTATTCTAGTCCAATAAATATGATGTGATCAGCAAGGTAATTCACATACTTGGGAATGTCCATATCTAAGGAATTTGAGTGGCTACAAAAGAAAGAAGTACTAAAATCGTTACCTCTTAGGTCGCCCCTAAATCCTTTTCCATAGAGATATGACTATGAGTGCCTTAATTTTGTGGATGCATTTGAATAAACAAAATCTTGCTTATGACTCCTATCCTTTTATCGACCAATGAACGGTCGAAAAGATGAGGTCATACGTTAGTATAACCCCTACTAATTTTATGCAACAAGGATCATTGAGGGATCCTTAGAATGGCCTTAATGAAGCATAAAAGCCTTATTAGATGGTCAAATGGACAATAAGGGACCAAGGCAAAGTAGTACTTTGGTATCACCCTTAATTGAAATAGTGTCACCACCCGACTTTGGTTGAGATAAAATTCTAGACAAATGGATTTTGAACCTAATAAGTCAATTGGATGGACTAATCTATCTTGAACCCATTGGTGATCGAGTTTGATAATTAGGTATAGTATGGGGGAAGAGGTTAGACACCCTTAAATTGCTTGGATTTAAGGATCCAACCTTTGAGCATCTTTGGTTCACAATTAATTTTTTAACCATATTATTAATTAGTCCAATTTATTGGCCTTAAAGTATTCATATAATGCATCTCAAATCAATCATGGCATCAACAACTTACAAGCATTCACCATGGGGAGGGGGATAAATATGTGATTTTAAATAAGGGTTTAAACATACATAAACATTAATATGTGTGCAATATGTAAAATATATGCATCTTAACCTATCAAAAAAAATAAATGTTAGTCATATCAATATCAAAATAAAGGACTAAATTACCTTAAAGAATCATGGTGCCATCAACCTAACAAAGATCTCATAACATGTGAAAGAGATAAGAAACCAATTCTACCACATACAAGTGCTCCAATCACATCCAAATCCAAGTTAGGATACCTAAAACATGTTTTTATGTCCATTATCTATGTATTAATAAGCTAAGCAATGTAATAAATTAAACATGAAGCACATATAAGGAATATGACAATGATTGTATGAATAAATAATGCATGTAGATTATGAAATGAATGTGGAGGATAAAGAGAGGTCCTTAGGCAAGATTTAGATTTACCAACTTAGACTCCTAAGATCATTAGATCCTCAACCAAGATTATTCTAAAGGAGCTTCATATATCAAAGGCACCTTCTATCCATTGATAAGGACTAAGGTACCATGGAAGATGGAGAAACATCTAAAGAACACACTTAAGGCCATGAATATATAGATGGTTAAACCATAAAAAGAAGAAAATAAAATAGAGGGTCCTAGGGCTGCATGTTCTCTCCTTTTACAATGTGGAGTCACCAAAATATGGAGAAGAGAATGTGTAAGCTAACAAGCTCATCACTTATTCCTTATGATATATAAGACAATAACTTATAAAAGTAACAAATAAACACTAATAGTCATCAAAACATGATGGAATCAAAAGGTCATAAGTGGAAACCCCTCTCCTTATCATATTCCTAATGACATTTTAACAAACATAGAAAGAGAATGAAAAGAACAACATGGTGCAAAAATATGAAAAATAACAAATAAACTCCTTTATTTATCATTGCTCCTTTTACTTAAAGGAGATGGGTTATAGATTTTATGATCTATCCATCTTCATTATTAGTGCTCACAAGAAAGCCCAAAGAAACCTTAAGCCTAAAGAGGAAACAAAGGAAGAATGAGAAGTTGATAATTTGCTAGTTGCAATCAAAGTTGGATGTATAGACTAATTGAGTGGTCTGTATAATTAAGTTAATGGTCTATATAGACTATGAAGTAGTCTACACAAATGACTAACATTGAAATTTTTAAGAAATCAAAAGAAAAGAAGAAAAATGAGAATAAGAAGAATAAGAAAACTAAAGTCTTATATGCCCTTTAGATGCACCTTTCCCTCAGAGGCACTTAGATGGTAAAAATTCCTCCATTATGTAATGGAATAACGTAAAAAGTCTCAAAAGGTTTGTATACACCTTGATTCTTTTGTTCATGTATAAGATGTTTGATTTTCTATGTAAATTGAGAGTTTTAAAGGTGGTGGGAGTGAATTTTAATGAATTTCCAAGCCTCTCCCCCTCTCTTAATCGAATAGGTATTTATAGAGGAGAGGAGGTGAACCTGAGTGAACTCCAATTGCATTCAATCAACCTCCAATAGATAGGATTAGAGAATCTTCTAGAAAATAAAGTTTCCAAGTTGTTTGTGTAACTAAAAAGTTGGTTGTGTAAACTTGAAGATGGATATATAACCAATTAAGAACCAAAGGTCAACAATTATAGAAGGTTCTCTCAATTAGGATTTGAGCATGTTTGTATAGCCAAGTGGTTGGTTATACAACCAAATGAGTTTCAATAGAAGTTTTTCTTTTAAGGATCAAGGTTTGGTTTTATTAAAAGGTTATGTTTGATTTAAAGTTTCTTCTAAGCTTTTATTCCTTCCTTTTGCAATGTTTCCCCTCATTCTTTAGGAATAATTCAAGTTATTTATCATCATTGGGCTTACATCCTAAGGCAAAAAAGCCAATGCTCATAGTTTGCCCTTTTTTTTTAGGGTTTAAAAAATGACAATTGAGAAGTGATCATTAAACAAGACATAAGAAAGTATTGTTATAAATGTAAATACCATAAAGGATACAAAAGGATACACTTTCCTTTATAGCTTTTTAAATAGGTATTAAAGATTTTATGACAAATTTCTAACTAGTACTAGTGTCAAATATTACTTCTAGTAGCTTTTAAGCTGGAACTAAGGTTTTTAGATGTCTTAGAAGCTTTCTAGCATGTACTAAGCTTCTCTAGCAACTTAGTAGGTACCAGTGTCAAATGTTCTCTTCCAGTAGCTCACAATCAATTCCTAGATGTCTTAGCAACTTTCTAGCAGTTACTAAGCTTCTTTGGCAACTTTATAGCAAGTACTAGTGTCAAATGTTCATTTTTAACAACTCTTAAGTAGGCATAAGGGTTGAGATTAAGGTTCTAACAACCATTTTGGTAAAGAATTAAAGTTCAACATATTTCTAGTAAGTATTGAGGAAGATTCTATATTCTAATAACCATTATGGCATGAAATGTTGGTTCAACATCCTTTTAACTGGGACTGAGGATAAAGTTGCATTTTGATGATTATTCTGATATTAAGTGATGATTCAATAGCCTTTTTAGGATGTGCTGAAGTACATTGTATTCTGGCATATTTTAGAAGTGAAATAGGACATTGGTGACCTTTTTCATAGGCATTAAAAGAAATTTTATGTTTTGACAAGCATTTGAAAGTGAGACAGGATATTGATGGCCCTTTTAGTTAGGCTTTGTAGGGAATTTTGTGTTCTAGTGATTGTATTAGCACCTTGATTGACTTGCCAATGCTTAAGCTAGATTCTTCTTGCTTACCTCAATTTTAAGAAGTGTAGGGGTAGTTTGGTCATTTTACAAAATTTAGTCGAAAGGGGTTTACCTTTGACTTTCTCAATTTTTTCCTCTTCCTTTTTTTCTTTCTTTCTTTTTCTCCTCTATTTCTTTCCTATTTCCCTTCCTTTTCTCTTTGCTTTTCATCCTCTTTCCCTTCCTTGGTCTATTTAATTGTTTATATATATATAAGGACTCGCCTATATAGATAACTACCTATAATGTATAATGAAAAAGAGGGCATGAAAGGGTATTAATTATGTGTATTGTTTATGTAGACAACATCTAATATATATACCCCTTTGGCCTACCATAAGCTTCATTCTTTCATTTCTCACTCTCTCTTTTCCTTTCTCTCACCCAAAATCTCTAGACTTAGTTGCTTAGGTTCCTTTAGCTTGGATTCAAGATGGCACACCATGACACACTCATGCATAATTTTCATGATGCCTAGGCGACTTTCATAAGGGGGACAACCTCTCGTATGATGAGCTAGCAACCCTGATCTGAAGCCATGAGTTTACTTTAGTATCTTTCCTTTAATGCCTACTTCACAAGATGAGTCCAAAGGGTTTAGAGTTAGGCAAAGATGCTTCTATGGTTTACAACTTGTACTTTCACCTCATCATAGTTGACTTGGGAGTGGTAGGTTATTTATCCATCTTTATTATTCTTATTTTTTATTTTCAACTTTTTTTCCTTTTTATTTTCGACGCACTCAAATTTTGGGCATAATTTAAATGCTAATGTGCATGTGAACATTAGTTTAGTTCCCAAAAATTAAACTAGCTTGTAGGACAATTAATTATGGGATTCTTTAAATAAATTTTTTGATTATCTATTTGATTATTGCATCATTTTGCATGTTGGTGTTGGTTTTTTATTTCTCAATTCTTACACATTCAAATTACCCAAGTTAGCTATAGAATAACTTAGAAAAGCAAAATACATACTAATAGGACCTAACAAATTTTATTTTTAGAAATTACTAAAAATTTGCCTGATTTTGCAGATGTTTGCTTTTGTATGGATTAAGTTCAAGAATGTTGCAAGTTTCACAAAATTTTGTGGACCAATTTATTTTTCCCAATTTTACCCAATGTTTATAAATTAATATTTGTGTTGCTAGTGAATTCAATGTTTTTGTTGCATGTGTCTAACATTATTTGAGCTTTGCTCTTTATTTCTTGTATTCTAATACAAAATCCTAGATTAGTCTAAAAATTATTTAATTTGATTTTGTACATACCTTAGGACTTGTATTGCAATGTTTGCTTATAATTTTGTGCATAATTACAATTTTTTATATTTTCATCTTATTTTGAATTTTGCATCTCCTTGCATGCAAAAATGCAAAAAGTTAGTTTCCTAAATGAATGCACAGATAATACACATAACTAAACCTTGTATCACTATGATTTTTAATTTTTCAATTTTTATCAAGTGTTGTTGTGCTTTATAACATTTGCTTTGATTTATCTTGCATCATTGACCACAACTATCCCATTTTGCTCATGATGTGTTTTTTTTTTTTTTTTTTTACTTTTTTCCCTTTTAAGGTGATATCCACTTTAGCAAGGGAAGCAGATAGTCACGCCTGCTAGTTTTTTATTTAGGCAACTACCACTGTCATTGATTATGCTTAATGATGATATGAGGCTCCTTCTTTTCTTGAGCACACTATTGGATGGACCTCCCTAGAGTGATGCGACAACCATATAGGCACTGACCGAGAGGTGGTTAGATACCACTCCTACCTTCAACCTTTCACTGATAGTATAACATCAATAACCCAATTCATATGCATTTTAATTATGTTATATTTGAATATATGCATCACATGGCATAAGCATGAAAATAACACTTACATTATTGCATTTGAGGCATTTGAATATGAATATGATGTTTGCGTAGTGACATGGCAAATTGTCATATGTTGTGTGCATGTTATAGTATTTTAAATAATGGCATTTTGAAACTTATTAAAGTATAAGGAGCATATGGGGTTTAGTAAATAGATAGAAAGTGAAAAAGTTGGACTAAAAGAGGAAAATTGAGCTTCAAACCAATAAGAACAAGCTACCATGATTTTGTCTTATTAAGGTAGGTATACAAATGGAATTTTTCTTCCTTTAGGAGTACATTAAAGAGAAAAAAAAATGTGAGGAGGTGTAGCAAAAGAAAGAGAGTAAGAAAAAAAGAAAGAAAGGAGAAGATTGTTAGCCCTAGGCAACAAGAAGGGGGGATGAATTGGTGTATAAAAAAATTTGAAGTAAAGGTAAAGAAATTAGTAGAAGAAAAGACACGATTTATAGTGGTTCGGGTATAAGCGACCCTACATCCACTCCCTAATTCTTTGCAATTGGGTGTTCCACTAACTCAGAATGGTGTTTCCAAGATCACACCTAACTTTTACACTTTGTGTTTTCAAGGCTCACACAACAACCTTTACACTTTGTGTTTTCAAGGTTCATACAATAACCTTTACACTATGTGTTTTCAAGGCTCACACAACAATCTCTCTTTAAGTGTCTTCACAGGCTCACACTATAACCTCTCTTATAATTAGTATCTAATGCTCACACCCAACACTTACAATCTCATAAAGAAGAGAAGAAATTAATTAGCAAAAGATTGAGAGCTTTAACACAAGTAATGAATTCTCTAACTATTTCATTTATCACTGTTTGGTGGAGTATTTATACCCTATACCCAACAAAGAGACATTAATCTTTAAAGCTTAACAAATCTTCAAGACGTACTAGACAGATTCTGCATTAATTGCATATTAGGCAGGAGTCATGGTCACTACTAGTCAATCATGGTAGCGAAATCCAAATTTCCATATGGGAGCCAAAAATTGCGACGGAAAAACCCATTTGAGTCTAACGGCTAGTTCATATGACAACTCCTCATTGGTCCATTAGGAAAATATAACCATTATAGTCTAACTGCTCATAAAAGTCGCGATCACGATTCTTTTTTATATCGGGCGCAACTCAGGACACAAATTCTTTATTTGAAAGACAATCTTCTTCTTCTTGAATCGTTGTCGCTCTCACGAATTTTGCTTTTAACAGATACCTGGGACACTTGGCATGCTATGATTATGGACTGGCTTCCCTCTTTAATCACTTTGAAAGTCGCGGTTGTGACTGAAATATGAGACAAATTGTGAATTCCTCTGTGACTTTGGCACTCCCATCTTTGGATAAGTCGCGGCAGCGAAGATGCTCACGAATCCCTATGGTCGAGTTTCACCCTTTCTTTAAACTAGGTCGCGGTCATGAATGTCAGACCACTAACTGTGAATTTAGATGAAATTTTTCTTCTTAAAGATTATGCAATCCTTCTAACTTCTAATTGAAATCTAACTTAATTTTTGTAAAACAACACTCAATTGAAAACATTAGGATTGATCAATCTCCTTTGTCAAGATCAAAAGAGGTCCAAGACTTAGGATTAACCATCCTAGTCCAACAATATCCCCCTTTTTTATTTTGACAACCTAGATTGATCCTAAGGGAAAATATTGCAAAAATGTGAAGTTGGAATGTAATATGATTCATTAAATACTTAAAGTAAAATTTCCTAAGTATGGCATTCAATCATTCAAGGTGAAATTTCTAAAAATCTTAAGTATGGTAGAATGATGCTCGCCCTCAACCTATGTTATTATTTGCAAGTTATTTTCTCTCCCCCTTAGACTTAGATTCTTTTTATCTCTGCCCCTTTGACAAGATCAAAAAGAGGGTTTATAAGGGAAACAAATACATGCATTTGTTAAGTAATCATAGGGAGCAAATGCATAAATAAATGAACTAAAACAAGTACATAACACAAAATTTCAGCAAAGAAATAACTTTTTATATATATATAAACTTAGGAACAAGTTGTATGGGATCACATTTTTTGTAAAAAATAAAAATACAAAAGAGATCCTAAACTATAAAATAAGAGAATCATCTCCAGAAAAGTCTTCATCTTCACCCTGATCTTTACTTCAGCCTCATCTTCATCCTCTACTTCATCATTGCCTTTTCCTTCATAAGTATCATCACACTCTATGAAGTTCAGAAGATGGCATGGAGGGACTCCCAATTTCTCTTACAAATTGATCATATCACTATAAAGATAAGAAAAGAACAAAAATCTCCTTTTCATCATCCTCATCAACTTATCAATCTTTTTGTTTATGGTTGCAAGGGAGAGTTTAGCCTTAGGCTTTGCATAAGGAGGGATGGATGGAGCTCCTTCTTCAATAGCAAGCCTTTTCTTTTTGTAAGCTTGTGAAGTCTCTATTTTCTTTACTCTAATGGCACCTAGGGTATACGCATAGGTGTCCGGATGAATAGCCTTAGCGTTGATAAGGTAGGTGAGATCAAGGAAGTTTTGTGAAGGGAGAAGTTTATTAGTGAGGAATTTCTCATTTTTCTCATCAAGTGCTCCTACAAATCGAGAAATGGTTGTGATATGTGAAGGTAAAAGGAATTACCTCTTGGGTTTGGTACTCATGTGGATCAATTGATCCATAAGATATAGGTCAATTTTTGTCGAAAATTATGAAGGGGATGTTTTCTCATTACCATCACCTTTAGCATTTACCGAAAAGGTGATGATACGATGGGGTATCCAAAGGGGTTAGGTTTTAGTATGTTTGGCTAGGGAGGATCTCGGATCGTGTTTGGCTTCAATAGATATTTTCGACCAAAATTCATAGTAAATGACATCAAGTACGAAGATTATGAAGGGGATGTTTTCTCCGACTTGAAGATTGAAACGAGAAGAAAGTTGGTCAAAAGTAATATAAAAAGGATCACCAAAGGCCTGAAATATTAACCTATATTGCCCTGCTCGTGAATTGGCTTTATGACTTAATTAAACCATGCACATGAATTCCCACACCATTTCTTCGTAACCGGGTTCATCCCAAAAGATGAACTTGTTCCAACCCAAATTGGAGAGGAAAGCATGAATCTCTGCATTAATACCCAAGGTTTCTAGTAGAAAGGTAGAGGGTATCTTATTAGGGAGGATGATCTTCAAAGAATTGGCCTTGTACCTTTCTTTCTCCTCCTTGGTGATGCCTTTCATAAGGTGCGAGCAGAGGGTGCAGAGGGCTGAGCCACAGCCTTGCCTTTGTCTGCTTTGGAGATTTTCTTTGGAGCCATTGCAAGGGATGAAGAGGTTTTATGATTTTAGAGAGATTTGTAAGAGAGAGAGAGAGAGAGACAGAGAGAAATTGATGTTGGAAGTGAAGTGAGGATGTTATTGTGGAAGGGGGTTTTATAGCCATTTGATGTCTCTGTAAACGGCTATAAGTGAATTGATAAATAGATAGAAATGGTTGGCAGTCAAATCACATAAATGTCTAGGTGGTTACCCTAATTTGCGTATGCGAATTCATGAGTCACGACTGCAAATTCCAAAAAATGTGAGTAATAGACAAATTTTCCTCAGGAATATGCACTTCAACGGTCAGAAATTTGAATTCTTAACCAAAATTCGCGGTGGAGCTGGATTCTCGTGATCGCGATTTGCTGTTTGACAACTGGATGACAAGGACTTATAATTCACGACTGTGAAGATAAGATATCGACTGTGACTTATGAGTCATCAAGGATAAGAATGAAAAAAAAATAAGTTTTGAAAGAATCAAAATTATGATCCACTTACAGTATGCTACATATAAAACATAAGACATATAATTAACAAACAACACACATAACAATCATACATATAAGATCAAATTTTCACTTTAGGGAGCTTTCATCAAGCATTCCTAATTCCCTCTTAATGAAGTTCAATCTTTCTTCATTGAGAGGTTTAGTGAAAATATCTACTAGTTGATGATTTGTGTCAATAAACTCTAACAAAACATCAACCCTTTGCACATGATCTCTAAGAAAATGATGTCTAATATCTATGTGTTTGCTCATATAGTGTTGGATGGGATTCTTAGAAAGATTAATAACACTAGTGTTATCACATTTAATGGGAATGTGATTAATCATTTTGCCAAAATCCTTCAATTGTTATTTCATCTAAAGAACTTAGGTGCAATAACAACCCGCAGCAACATACTCAGCTTCTGCGATGGATAAAGCAACCGATACTTGCTTTTTGCTAAACCAAAATACTTGGCATTCTCTTATAAATTGGTAAGTCTCGAAAGTGCTTTTTCTATCTAATAAACTACCCGCATAATCCACATCCGAATATCCTATGAGACTAAAGGATAAATCCCTAGGACACCATAACCCTAAGTGAATTGTACCATGTAAATACTTAAAAATTCTCTTAACAGCATTTAAATGAGACTCACTAGGAGAGGATTGGAACCTAGTACACATATAAACACTAAACATGATATCTGGCCTAGAAGTAGTAAGATAAAGTAGAGATCCGATCATACTTTGATATCTCTTTTCATCTACCATCTTACCTGATTCATCTTTATCTAGCTTGATGGTACCACCCATGGGAGGGGGGGTCTTGGTTACTTTGCACTATCCATGCCAAACTTCTTGATTATTTCCCTTGTGTACTTAGCTTAGTTGATGAAGATCCCTTTTTTTGTTTGATTGATATGTAGATCGAGAAAGAACTTGAGCATTCCCATAATGCTCATTTTGAATTTCCTAGTCATACACTTAGCAAAATCCTTATAAAGAGACTCATTAGTAGCACCAAAAATGATATCATCAATATAGATTTGTACAATTAGTGTACCATGCTTGTGTTTTTTAACAAATAGTGTGGTGTCCACCTTTTCTTTTTCAAAATCATTTTTGAAGAGAAATGAACTAAGCCTTTCATATCAAACTCTTGGAGCCTGTTTCAATCCATATAAGGCTTTGTCTAATTTAAAAACATGGTTTGGAAAACAATGTGACTCAAAACCAAAAGGTTGTTCAACATAGACTTTCTCCTCAATGATTTCATTCAAAAATGCATTTTTCACATCCATTTGAAAAAGCTTAAAATTCATGTGGCATGCAAAAGCTATGAGTATCCTAATGGCCTCTAATCTTATAACGGGGGCAAAAGTCTCATCATAATTTATGTCTTTCTCTTGGTTGTAACCCTTAGCAACCAATCTAGCTTTATTTCTTGTGATAAGACCTTGCTCATCTAACTTGTTCCTAAACAACCATTTGCAACCTATAATGGCTTAGACCTAAGGACAAGTTCCCATACCTTGTTTCTTTCAAATTGGTTGAGTTCCTCTTGTATAGCAAGCACCTAACTCTCATCATTAAGAGCCTCATCAATTGATTTTGGCTCAAGTTAAGAAATAAATGCAAGATTATTATCTACAGGATTAAGTTATGACCTAGTACTTACACCCTTAGAGATATCACCAATAATCAAGTTCTTGGGGTGATACTTGGAAAATCTCCAATCTTTGAGTAGATCTTGGCTTGGCTCATCTCTTTGTTGATTGTGTGGCTTTTCATCTTCCTTTATGATTCACTTTTTCCTTGCTTTTATCCTCTCTTCTTGTGGTGTCTTCTAATTCCAACTTTTCAAAATCACCTTCAAGATCATCAATAAAAACACATTTCCTAAGATTAAGTTTACTAGATTCATCAAAGACAACATTCATAAACTCTTCAACTACCATAAAATCCTTGTTAAAGACTCTATATGCCTTACTAGAGGTGGAATAGCCTAGGAATATTTCTTCATTGGTCATGGAGTCAAATTTCCTAAGATTATCCTTGGTATTTAAAATATAGCACTTACATCCAAATACTCTTAGGTATGAAATTTTAGGTTTTCTACCATTATATAGCTTATAAGAAGTTTTATTAAGAATGAGTCTTTTGAAAACTCTATTTGTAACGTAACATGAAGTATTAATGGATTTGGCCAAAAAGTAATTCGGTAAAGAATACTCATTGAGCATGGTTTTAGCCATTTCTACTAGTGTTCTATTTTTTTCTCTTTACAACACCATTTTGTTATGGTGTTCTAGGAGTTTAAAATTTATGAAAAACTCCATTCTCCAAACAATAAGTTTCAAAAGACTCATTTTGAAATTCCTTTCCATGGTAACTTCTAATAGAAGAAATGAAGTAACCTTTTTCATTTTAAACTCTTTTTGCAAAACTCTTGAAAGCTTCAAAAGTATCACTCATATGAGCTAAAAAGGATACCTAAGTAAACTTAAAGTATTCATTAACTAGGACTAGTGCAGAATGCTTTCCACATAAACTAGCACTCCTAGTAGGTCTTATCAAATCGATATGAACTAGTTGAAGTGGTCTAGAAGAACTTACAACATTTTTTGCTTTGTGGGAGGCTTGATGTTGCTTACCCATTTGGCAAGGACCATATGTCTTATCTTTCATAAAATTTCACTTAGGAAGGCCTTCCACCAACTTTCCTTTAGATAGGCTTTGAAGAAGATCCATGTTTGCATGTCTAAGCCTTTTATGCCATAACCAAGCTTCATTGCTCAAAGACATAAGACACTTAAAACATTGGTTAGCCAAATTGTCTAAGTCAATTGAGTAGGTATTGTCTTTTCTTTCACCTTTGAAAATAACCTCATCATCCACTAAAGTGGTGACTCGGCATTCCCTTGGATCAAAGGTGACTTTGTTACCTTTATCACATAATTGACTTACACTCAATAAATTATTTTGTAACCCACTATGTAATAAAACATTATCAATTAATGAACAATCATTCTTACTAATGGTTCTAATTCCAATTACCTTACCTTTGGCATTGTTTCCAAATGTGACATCTCTACCTTCTTTTTCCTTTAATACCGTGAATAGCTTTCTATTTCCAGTCATATGCTTGGAACATCCACTATCCATATGCCAATTACGTGATTTGGCAGCTGTTATACTCCCCGACATAATAAAAGTGAGTCACCTTTTCTTAGGTACCCAAGCATACTTAGGCCCTATGAGGGTAGGAGTTGAAAGATCCTCTAATTTGAGGTGAGCCTTCCTAATAAAACAATGAATGTTAGCATGCCCATATTTCATGCAATAATGGCATTGCTATGCACAAATTTAGTATGAGTAGGAGGCCTTCTCATACATTGATTATGTGAATGCATTTATATACATGTATGATGAGAAATAGCAAGGAATTGTTTATGAGAGTTAGCATGTTGTTTATTGTACATGCAGGCATGGTTAGCTCTTTGAGTCTTGAGTCTTAAGCTTGGGGAAGCCTTTCTTTTGCCCTTAGGCTTAGGAGGCTTAGTGCTAGGAGCACTTTTCTTCACAATTACCTTAATAATTAAGGTTTGAGGTAACAAATGTAGTTTGAGATAATGAGGAGGGTCCATTGAAGCCTAGACCATGTCTAATTAGTAGTAGTCTTTATGACACAATCAAAGTGTCCAAGGCTTCCTTTCCTTTATGGAATTTAGAGATTGAGCTTTTAAGCTCATCCCTTTAGAGAGTGATTCTCCTTTCTTAATAGATCTAATGAAGAAGATGATGTAGAAAGATTTTTCATAAATTTATTGAGCTCATCATTTGATGCTCTCAATTCGCTTACAATGTCATTGAAGGATTTATAATCATCCTCTAATTTTTGAAACGTTTTCTTGTAAGACTTTATTTGTGACTTGTATTTGTCACATCTCATAGTTAAAGCCTCTAGAAGCTCTTCATCTATTTCATCAAATTCGTCAAAATCAGAATGAAAAAGGGAAGAAGTACTTACCTCATTTGTAGAATCTTCTTGTGCCATGAAACAAATGTTGGCAACTTCTCCCTATTCTTCATCTTCACTTGAGCTATCATCCCAAGTGGTTGAAAAGCTCTTCTTCTTCTCTTTGTCCCATCTCTTCTTCTTCTTTAATTTAGGACAATCATACTTGATGTGATCTTACTTGCCACATTCATAGCAAGTGACTTCATTGGATCTCTCTCTTGGACTAAGAGCTGTCTTTTTAAAGTTTTTTCTTTCTTTTCTTCTTCTAATCAACTTTTTTGTCCTTTTGAGAGCATTACTAGCTTCTCTTCTTCCTAGTTACTTTCTCCATCATTAGAGATCGTTTCTACCTCCTTCTCCTTTATTGAGGATTTGAGTGCCAAGGTTCTTCTTTCTTTTTCTGGTTTATCTTCTTGGCCCCTTAGTTTCTTCATTTGCTCATCTTTTTGTAAAGCCAGCTCATAAGTTAAGAGCTTACCTATCAACACATCTGTTGGAACCTTTCCAATCTCCAGATTGGATTCTTAGATGTTGCACACTCTTGCACCAAACTTATCAAAAGGTAAAGTTTTAAGAATGTTTGTGTTTACCTCATAGTTAGTGAGAGTCCTTCTAAATTTTTTCATGTTTGTGATGATAGATAGGAATCTATTCGTCATTTTGGTGATGCTTTCATGGTCCTTCATCATGAAGAGCTCTCATTCCGTCACATACATCTCCAAACAGCTTGATTTAACCAATGTTGTCCTTCATGATAGTTCTCAAGAGTCTTCCAATTGGCATGTGTTATTTGGCAATGTTGCACTCTTCCAATCTTTTATTTAGAGAGAGAGATTAGAAGAATGGCTATTGCCCTCTTATTTTTGCCATTTGATATCTTGTGACCTTCAACCTATTCTTACCTTGGAATGAGTTCTTCAATTCCATCCACTACTTTAGTGGGTGGCTTCCATTCTTTGACAACCACATCCAAAGGTCCACCACATCTATATTAAGGTAAATTTTCATCCTACACTTTCAATGAGTATAGTCGGATCCATCAAAATGGGGCTTGAGGTGTGAATGGATTCCCTCTTGTGCCATGAACTTTCCTCACCCAATTAATGCTAGAATGTGCGACTTGGCTCTGATACCACTTGTTGGCCCTAGGCACCAAGAAGGGGGGGTTGAATTGGTGTATAAAAAAAATTTAAAGTAAGGGTAAAGAAATTAGTAGAAGAAAAGACATATGATTTATAGTGGTTTGGGTATAATCGACCCTACATCCACTCCTCAATTCTCTGCAATTGGGTGTTCCACTAACTTAGAATGGTGTTTCTAAGCTCACACCTAACTTATACACTTTTTGTTTCAAGGCTCACACAACAACCTTTACACCTTGTGTTTTCAAGGCTCACACAACAACCTTTACACTTTGTGTTTTCAAGGCTCACACAATAACCTTTACACTATGTGTTTTCAAAGCTCACACAACAACCTCTCTTTAAGTGTTTTCACAGGCTCATACTATAACCTTTCTTACAATTGGTGTTTAATGCTCGCACCCAACACTTACAATCTCATAAAGAAGAGAAGAAATTGAGCAGCCAAGATTGAGAGCTTTAACACAAGTAATGAATTCTCTAACTATTTTATTTATCATTATTTGATGGAGTATTTATACCCCATACCCACCAAAGAGACGTTAGTCTTTAAAGCTCAACAAATCTTCAAGACATGCTAGGCAGATTCTGCATTAATTGCATGTCAGGTAATAGTGGCAATTGCTACTGGTCAATCACTGTCGCAAAATCCAAATTTTCATATAGGAGCCAAAAATTACAGCAGAAAAACTTGTTTGTGTCTAACGGCTAGTCCACATGGCAATTCCTCATTAGTCCATCAGGAAAATATTATTGTTGTAGTCTAACTGCTCATAAAAGTCGCAGTCACGATTCTTCTTTGTACAGGGCACAATTTAGGATGTAAATTCTTCTATTTGAAAGACAATCTTCTTCTTCTTGAATCATAGTCGCTCTCATGAATTTTGTTCTCCAACGGATACTTGGGATGCTTAGCATGCTATAATTGTGGACTGGCTTCCCTCTTAATCACTTTGAAAGTCGTGGTTACGACTGAGACGTGACATAGACAGTGAATTCGTATGTGACTTTGGCGCTTCTATCTTTAGATAAGGCCCGACAGTGAAGATGCTCGTAAATCCCTTTGATCGAGTTTCACCCTTTCTTTGAACTAGGTCGCAGTCATGAATTTTAGACCACTGACCACAAACTTGGATGAACTTTGCCTTTATGAAGATTATGCAATCCTTCTAACTTCTAATTGAAATCTAACTTAATTTCTACAAAACAACACTCAACTGAAAATATTAGGATTGATCAATCTCCTATGTCAAGATAAAAAAAAGTCCAAGACTTAGGGTTAACCATCCTAGTCTAACAAAGAAGAAGAAGAATAAGAAGGAAATGAAGAAAAACAAAGTTAACTAAGAAGAATCTTGAGGTTTTCTAGCTTTGGTGAAAGGTATGTGTTTTCATATTGGCTCTCTCATGAAATTTCTCCTCTGTGGAATGTTAATCATGAGCAAATATTAGGAGTTATAAAGTAATTGTAGTTAGGATTCATGTGGAGAAATTATTGATAGTGAATATGAGATGAATACCTTTAATTTTGTTTTCAGGGCAAACTGTTGTACCCATAATTTCGCCCTAGAAGATGAATTAGGCAAAATTCAAAGCATTAAAGTTGTAAGTTTATGCCTCATCTAAATTCTTGTAAAATAGTTTTTTTAAATAAGTTGTGTGTGAAGAGATATGGCCTTTGATTGTGATTGGTTGTTATTGAAACCTACTCGAGACTCAGTTTTGTTTTATAATGATTTCATAGGGTTAGAATAGGAATTAGGTGAAGTGAAAAATATGAAAAATGTAGCTTTATATCTTATCCAAATACTTGTAAAGCAGTTTTGCTTGATCTTTTGTGTGCAAAGAGATATGACTCCTTGATTAGGGCTAATCCTAAACCTACTCATGCCTGAAAAGTTTGAGCTTGATAATTTTATTTGAGGACTTTAGAAACTGAATTGGAGCATGAAAAATGTATGTTTACATGTTAAAAAATAGGATATAAGTCAGTTTTTCCATTGGACTTCTATGTTTTGAGGTATGGCTAATTTTACGAGACTGTTTAGGGTATAATTACACCCAAAATAGGACAAATTTATAAAATTGACCATAAATTATATGGTGTATATTTTGGACTAAATTTTGGAAATGTTGTACCCATATATGTCTAGTTTAATTTAAAAAACAATTAGGTCATTTGGATTTGTGAGGTAAAAGTAATTATAGAAAAAACCAACCAAGGTCATGATATTTTACTAGAGCATATACGCATAACAGGATAAAAATCTTACCTTATCATCATGGATTGATTTGGTGTACTAAAATAGGCCCTTGGGGCATTGAAGATAATATTGGGAATAAGTTGGGACCATCTATAACTTAATTGCTTAAAGGAGAAGGTAAGTAAATAGCTAGTGGTACTAAACATGTGATTAGTTAAATGCAATGAACATATACTCAATGGAAAGAAATATTGTTAATGAGATGATATTGATGAATACATCCATGAAATGATTGTTATACTTTTGAATTATTTATTTTCACGAGATGATGAATTATGACTTGAGAATGAAAGTATGTTGTGATATGATTTACCAAGGTTTATAAGTGTTGCTATTAGTCATTATATTACTGGAATTTTGTCATATTTAAAGGTGATTTATTGAAAGACTAATACTTGATGTTGTTGAGCAAGAAATAATATATGATAGTTTATATGGCAATAATAATTGATTGCTTCTATGGTAATGATCTATATAGCTTGTGTGGAAGTAATATATGATAGCCTGTATGGCAACAACATTTGATAACCTGTGGGACAATGATATTTACAGCCTGCATAGCAATAATATATGATATTATGTGTGGTAACAATATTTGATAGCTTGTGTGGCAATGATTTTTATAGCTTGTGTGGCAATAATATATGATAGCCTATGTGGCAACAACATTTGATAGTCTGTGTGTCAATGATATCTATAGCCTATATGGCAATAACATTTGATAGCTTTTGTGGCAATGATATCCTATAGCTTGCATGGCAACAAAATATAACAGCTTGTGTAGCAATAACATTTAATAGCTTGTGTGGCATTAAAGAGTAAAAACTCTTTATTTCGAGCATGGATGTGATGATGAGTTATTTATATTTAAATGTTTGTAATGTTATTTGTGATTAAAGTATCATTATATGTTTACTTATTGAGTATGCAAGCTCATTTCTTTACAATAAAATTTCTTTTAGGAAGAGTAGACTAAAGATTGCATCAAGTTTGCATTTTGAAGTTGTTATCTAGCAGTCTGATATAGGTTAGGCTAGTATGTAGTCTATTAGATTTTGATTTGTTTAGCCATGCATTTTTTGTTGTAAATAGTTGTTATGTTATGATACAAGATACATAGTGTTCAAAATAATTGAAGGAAGATCTTTTAATGACAATAGATAACATGAGAGAATTTTAATGATGTTATGTCACTTTAGTATTTCATGTCTTATGAATGAGTTAATGCACCTATTTAGGAATGATTAGTAAATGAGACGTCACATTTTAGTGGTATTAAAGTGAGTAAATAATTTTGTAGACATGTAATGTCAATACGTTGTATATGATATTTTCATTGTGTTAATACTTACATGCATTGGCATATAGGAGTATGGATATGCCTAGTAGAGTTCATGCTAGTCTATAGGTAAAAGATGAGTTTATTGTGTCTGTTTATGCATGTGAATGTATTGACCATGTTGCTAAGTATCTTCAGATGTCGGAAAATAATCCAGCTATGGGTGTAAACCCAAATATCATATAGTTTTCTGAGATGATGCAGAGATTTACAACATAAGCATATGCAAGACCTACTATAGATAAGAATTATGATAGATTGAGAAATCAAGGGGCAATTAACTGAGAAGGCACTACATATCCTACTGAGGCTGAGGAGTGGCTTATAAGAACATAAAGAATCTTAAACATGCTTAAATGCACCCTAAAGCAAAAGCTGAAGTATGTAATATCTTTGCTCCAAAAAATGCCTTAAATTGGTAGGAGACTGTTTTAGGTAGCACTGCTCAACCGATGACTTTGACATGGGAATATTGTCTATGGGAGTTTGCAAGTAAAAACATACTAGCAGTATACTTAGATAAGAAGAAGATGGAGTTTTTCCAATTGAAGCAAAATGATATGATCGATTATATGGTACAATTTGTTAAACTCTCAAGATATGCCCCAGAGTATGTAACTACAAAGGAATTCAAGTGCCAGAAATTTTAAAGAGGACTAAGGTTAGATTAATAGTCATGCTAGCCAATTATACTGCATTCTTATCAATAACTATTCAAGCTGAGGAGGTGATCCAAGAGAAGAATGCAATTGGAGAAAAAAGTAAGAGAAATTATACAGGGTGGAGTGGAGAACCAAAGAGAACAACAAAAAGAGGTGGTTTCACATCATTTAGGGGATCGAGATTTCAAGGAGTTGTTGGTAATCAAAGAGGCAAAGACAAAGTCAGCCTAATAGATTAGTATCAGTGGCATCAAGTGGAGATGACTATGGTAGTTTTAAAAGCTCAGAGGGTAGGAGAGGACAAGTTGGCATAATGGGTAGAGGTGTAGGCCCAATTTGTACTCATTATGGAAGAACTCATTTTAGAGAGTGTTGGGGACCTAAAAGGCTTACTTGCTATACTTATAGATAGTCAGGCCATATGAGTCGAGATTATCCAATGGCAGGTTTGATTATAGGGGAGTCTTAAGTAACTGAGTAGAGTAGTGTTAGGGAGAATATTCATGACACAAGTAGAGGCAGGGGGTAGAAGCAGAGGAGGACATGGTGAAACAACTTCAGTTTTTAATAGTGGACAGCTAGCCCATACTTAACCATAGGCTAGAGTTTATGTTATCACTCATCAAAAGGCTCTGATAGCTCCTGAAGTTATTTTTAGTACAATTTTTATTTGTGATTTAGATGTTTATGTTTTGATAGACCCAGGATCCATACATTCATTTATGTCTTTAGAATATGCATCACAAGTGCATGTTGTAGTTAATTTCTTGGGATATGATTTAGGTGTTTTGATTCCTATTAGGGGTAGTGTGATTGTAAATAAAATATGTAGAACTTGTCCAGTGCTAGTGTGTGATGTCATACTGCCTGCAAATTTGATATTGATGAAATTTAAGGAATTTGATGTTATTTTAGGAATGAATTAATTAGCAAAATATCATGCAGTTTTATATTATCATACTAAAGAATTGATGATCAGATCTTCAAGACAACTAAGAGTTATACTTGTTAGGGAGTGTCAAACTATTTCAACTTGTTTAATCTTAACTATTTAGGTTTTTTAACTAATTAAACAAGGTTGTGATGAATTTCTAGCAAGTGTGGCGAACATCAATGTTCCTAGTTTGGGTTTGGCTAATACTCCTATAATGAGAAAGTTTCCAGAAGTATTTCTTGATGACTTATCAAGTTTGCCACCACATAGAAAAGTTGATTTTAATATTGAGACGTTATCAGGAGTGGCACCTATTTCTATTGCACCATTTCGAATGGCAACAGTGAAATTGCAAGAATTAAAGAAACAATTAGAAGAGTTATTGCAAAAAGGTTTCATTTAATCTAATACATCTCCTTGTGGGGACATCAGTGTTATTTGTGAAGAAAAGGGATAGGAGCATGCAATTGTGTTTTGATTATAGGCAATTGAATCGAGTAACTATAAAGAAAAAATATCCCTTACCGAAAATTAATGATTTGCTTGATCAATTTTGAGGTGCAAATTGATTTGAGATCTAGCTATTGGCACTTGAGGGTTGTTGAGCTTAACATTCCAAAAATTGCTTTTTATACTATGTATAATCACTATAAGTTCCTTGTTATGCCTTTTGGGCTAACTAATGCATCGACAACATTTATGGCATTAATGAATCATGCCTTCTAGCAATATCTTGATTAGTTTGTGATTGTGTTTATTGATGACATTCTCATATACTCACAAAATCATGAAGAGCATGAGCAACATCTGAGAATTGCATTGCATATGTTAAGGGAAAAATATTTCTATGCTAAATTGGGCAAATGCGACTTTTAAATGGAATAAATGGTCATTTCAGGGCATGTTGTGTCCAGACATGGTGTTCAACCTGATCTAACTAAGGTGAAAGCTATTTTGAAATGGGATTCACCCAAAAATTTATCAGAGGTGCATAGTTTTCTTGGGTTGGTTGGTTATTATAAACAATTTGTGGAAGGATTCTCCATTATTGTTGGGCAATTAACAAAATTATTAAGGAAGAATGTAGCATTTAAATGGGATGATCAACGTCTGTAAAGTTTTGAGGAACTGAAGAAGAGATTAACTATGACACCAATTTTGACATTGTCATTAACGAATGGTGGATTTTTTATGTACATGGATGCATTAGGATAGGGGTTAGGCTGTGTATTGATGCAGCATGAAAAAGTGATAGCTTATGCTTCTCAACAACTAAGGCCTTATGAGTTGAATTATTCTTCACATGACTTGGAGTTGGCAGCCATTATCCACACCTTAAAAATTTATAGACATTACTTAAATAGAGAGACATTTTAGATTTTGATAGATCATAAAAGCTTGAAATATATTCTAACACATAAAGAATTAACCTTAAGGCAGAGAAGATGGATAGAATTGCTAAAGGACAATGATTACACTATTGATTATCATCCGGATAAGGCTAATGTTGTTGTTGATGCTTTAAGTTAAAAAGCCTTAGATGTTGTTGCTAGCATGGTTGGTTATAATTTGACATCCTTAGTTAGTCTTCGTACTTTAAATGTAAAGTTTAAGATTGAGAATGTGACAACTTTAATGGCTACATTTCAGCTAAAGCCTGTGATAGATGATAAAATTAAAGAAGTTAAGAGGAAGGATCCATATTTACAAAAAAATGCAACTAAAGATAGAGGAAGGTAATAAAACTAATTTTTTTAATTAGAGATTATGGGATAGTAGTGATGGATAGTCAATTTTATGTACTAGATGTTGATGGTTTGAGATCATAGATTATGCAAGAGGCACACAATACACCATATGCTATGCACCCTAGAAGTACAAAAATGTATAAAAACCCATGGTCACATTTTTAGTGGTCAATGATGAAGAAAGATATAGCTTAGTTTGCATCAAGATGTTTAACTTGCCAACTGATCAAGGTAAAACATCAAGCACCAGCAAGTAAATTGTATCTTTTATCTATTCCTGTATGGAAATAGAAGAAAATTTTAATGTATTTTGTTATTGGTTTACCGCAGACATAGAAAAGGCATATGTTGTTTAGGTTATTGTGGATAGACTTATAAAATCTACACACTTCTTGCCTATACAATAAGTAGATTCACTCCATAGACTAGCTAAAATATATGTTGTTAAGATTATGAGATTACATGGCATTCCTATTTCTATTGTGTCAGATAGAGATCCTCGATTCATTTCTCATTTTTGGAACATATAGCATTAGGTACTTATTTGAATTTTAGTACTGCTTTTCACCTATAGATTGATGGTCAATTAAGAAGGACTATTCATACATTAAAGGATATGATGCGAGCTTGTGTGTTAAAATTCAAAGGCAATTGGGATTATCATTTTCAATTAATGGAGTTTGCATATAATAATAGTTATCACTCTAGTATTGGTATGGCACCATATGAAACTTTATATGGCAGGAAATGCAGAAGTCCAATTTATTGGGATGTTGAAGGGATGAGACAGTTAGAGGAACTAAGAGGGTACAAGATATAGTGGCTAAAATCTAACTAGTTAGAAGTTGTTTGTGAGCTGCTCAAGAAAGGCAAAAAAGGTATATTGATAGACATATACGAGAAATGGAATATTAGGTTGGAGATAAAGTATTTTGAAGGTTTCACCATGGAAAGCCATTATTAGGTTCGGTAAATAAGGAAAGTTGAGCTTAATAACATATATTTTAAAATTGAAATTATAAGAAGCGTATAGGGTTTAGTAAATGTATAAAGGTGACGAACGAGTGAAGAAGAGGGATTAAAAGAGGAAAATTGAGCTTCCAACCAATAGGAACAAACCACTATGATTTTATCTTGTTAAGGTAAGTGTACAAATGGAATTTTTCTTCCTTTAAGAGTAGATTAGAGAGGAAAAACTTGAGGAGGTGTAGCAAAAGAAAGAGAGCTAAGAAATAAAGAAAGAAAAAGAAGAAGAAAAAGAAGAAGAAAAAGAAAAAGAAGAATAAAAAGAAGGAGAAGAAGAAAAACAAAGTTAACTAGGAATAATCTTAAGGTTTTTCCGCTTCGGTGAATGATATGTGATTTCATATTTGTCCCCTCATAAAATTTCTCCTCCATGGCATGTTAATCATAAGCAAATAATGAAAGGTTTGTGATTTCATATTTGCTCTCCATGGCATGTTAATCATGAGCAAATATTGGGAGTTATAAAGTAAATGTAGTTAGGATTCATGTAAAGAAGTTGTTAATAGTGAATATGAGCTTAATTCTTTTAATTCAGTTTTCAGGGCAGACTGTTATGCCCATAAATTCATAACATTATAAGATTAATTAGGCAAAGTTCAAAGAATGAAAGTTGTAGGCTTAGGCCTCATATAAATTCCAGCAGAACAGTGTTTTTAAATAAGTTGTGTGTGAAGAGATAAGGCTCATTGATTGTGACTGGTTATTGTTGAAACCTGCTCAGCTCTCAATTCTATTTTCTAATGATTTGTAGGGTTAGAATAGGAATTATGTGAAGTTAAGATATGAAAAGTGTAGCCTTATATCTTGTCTAAATTCTTATAAAGTAGTTTTGCTTGATCTTTTGTGTGCTAAGAGATATGGCTTCTTGATTGGGGCTGATCCTAAACCTGCTTATGCTTGAAAAGTTTGAGATTGATCATTTCATATAAGGACCTTAGAAGCTAAATTAGAACATATGTGAGACATGAAAAATGTTCATTTACATATGTGAGACATGAAAAATGTTAATTTATATGTTAAATAATTAGATATAAATCAGTTTTTCAGTTGAACTTCTAAGTTTTAAGATATGACTAATTTTACGAGACTGTTTAATGTATAATTGCACCAAAATCAGGGTAAATTTATAAAATTGACCATAAATTATGTTGGCATATTTTACACTAAAATTTGGATATGTTATAACCATATATGTCTAGTTAATTGAAATAAATAATTAGGTCTTTTGGATTTATGAGGCAAAAGTAATTATAGAAACAGCCTAGTAAGGTCATGATATTTTACTAGAGCATATATGCATAACAAGATGAAAATCTTACTTTATCATCATAGATTGATTTGGTGTATTGAAATAGGTCATTGACGCATTACGAGTAATATTGGAAATAAGTTGGGACCATCCATAGCTTAATAGCTTGAAAGAGGAGGTGAGTAAATAGCTAAAGGTATTAAACATGTTATTGGTTAAATGCTATGAACATATACTCAATGGAATGAAATGTTGTTAATGATATGATATTGATGAAAACATTGTTGAAAGGATTGTTGTACTTCTGAATTATTTATTTCCATGAGATATTGATAAATTATGAATTAAGAATGAAAGTATGTTGTGATACGATTTGCCAAGGTTTATAGGTGTTGTTATTAGTCGTTATATTGTTGAAATTTTATGGGATTTAAAGACAATTTCTTGAAAGAATAATACTTGATGTTGTTAAGCAAGCAATAATATAGATAGCCTATGTGGCAATAACATTTGATAGCCTATGTGACAATGATATCTATAGCCTATGTGGCAGCAATATATGATAGCCTATGTGGCAACAATATTTGATAGCCTGTGTGGCAATAATACATGATAGCCTATGTGACAATAACATTTGATAACCTATGTGGCAACAATATATGATAGCCTGTGTGGCAATGATATCTATAGTCTATGTGACAACAACATTTGATAGCTTATGTGGCAACTATATCCTATAGCCTATGTGGCAACAAAATATAATAGTTTGTTTGGCAATAACATTTGATAGCTTGTGTGGCATTAAAGAGTAAAAACTCTTTATTTCAGGCATGGATGTGATGATGAGTTAATTATATTTAAATGCTTGTGATATTATTTGTGATTGAAGTATCATTGTGTGTTTACTTACTGAGTATGCAAGCTCACTCCTTTGCAATAAATTTTGTTTCAAGAACAACAAACTAAAGATTGCATCTAGTTTGCATTTTGAAGTTATTATCTAGCAGTTTAATAGAGGTTAGGCCAATGTGCAGTCTATTAGTATTTTGGTTTGTTTAGCCATGTATATTTTGTTGTAAAAAGTTACTATGTTACGACACAAGATACATAGTGTTCAAAATAATTAAAGAAAGGTCTTTAGATGACAATGGATGGCATGAGAGAATTTTAATGTTGTTGTGTCATTTTAGTATTCCATGTCTTATGAATGAGTTAATGCACCTACTTTAGGAATGATTAGTAAATGGGATGCCACAATTTAAGAGCTTCAAGAATTAAAATCCATACTTCAATTATCATTAGTTTGATTGTTTATTTTTATCTTTATTTTATTGTGAGCTACTTATCTTTATGTTAGAGTTGTAAATTGATCTTGTATGACTCATATTGGTTTCTCCTTAATCTAAGTCTTTTGATTTTGTTCATTGCTTGTGCTAGTAATTGTTGAGTGCTTTATACTTTTGATTAACCAACTATTAATCATCTTAGTTTTATGAATTAACAATGGAGACATGCTTTTCATAGAATGAAACCTTCAAATTTTCCTTTTTTTATTATTAAGTTAAGAAACCTTAACAAACTTTTGCTATCTATAGAGCCTTGTTTTGTAAGACATTGCATGATGTTTAGCTTTTGAGCTGACAATCCTTTAGCTTAACATGATCTTATATGTTAATTTTTACTCAAGAGAGATTAATTGATCACCAAAGTGACTAGATAGTAGCACTTGATGAAAGAACCAATTAGATAAGGATTACAAACCCATTAGAAAGTCATTCAGTGAAATTAAATCCCTAACTAACTTTTTATATTGATTTTTTCCTTTGCAATTACTTTGTTTATATTTTACTTATTTTTAATTCTTCATTTAAACCTTCTTTTTATATTGGATTTTTAGATAATATAAGGAGCAAGACACTTAGAACTTAATGTTGATGCTCATGGGAATGATATTTATACTATTGTACACTTTATTACTTGACGACATGTGCATTTATAACTCAAGGGGTTATTTATATAATACTAACCCATCTTTAAGTTTTTGGCATCATTGTCGAGGATCGGTAGCATTAATAGTAAGCAAATTGTTCCTATATTAATCTAGAATTTTCTTTCTACTACATATGTTTTTTGTTGACTTCATGACATGAATGCACCCAAGGAATTCCAAGCTCCATTATCTATCCTTTCCAAGCAATTAAATTTCATGACTTCTAATGTGGTTTCTTCTTCTTTTTCATAAGTGGTATGCAAATTGTGTAGGGAGATTAGCCATAAAAGCATAACGTGTCAAATAGGGAATTTTTGTACATATGGTCAAGTAAGTTATTCAAGGAATTTCAATCACCAAGCCTATGATTCTTATTTTAATGCCTACAACTTTGGTTGGCAAGACCACCACAACTGTTCTTGGTCAAATGACAATTATTTGAACCTCAATCTTCAAACTCCTTCCATTTTCATCAACCACCTATCTACAATCCTTAAGAAAAGAAATCGAGCCTATAAAATCTCTCAGAGAAATTCATAACCTCTAACAATACTAGACAGTGCAATATGAAGAAAACAAAAGGTGAATTAAGGCCAAACTAGACTAAGCCGACAAAAAACACTATTCTTTTATCCAAAACCTTGAGATCCAATTAGGACAAATAACGAATGCCCTTAAGTCTAGATCCTAAGGTACCTTACCTAGCAATTTTAAACCCAATCCTATAGATCAAGTTAAAGAGATTACATTAAGAAGTGGTGAGGAAATCAATAAATGGTGAAAGAAGAGGAAGGAACCAAGAATGAAGAAAAAAAAAGATGAAAAGCTAATCAAGAAAGAAAATCCAAAAGATGAAGTAGATCCTTATATGTTGCCTCAAGCCTTATGTGCCTCATACACCTTTTCCTTCAAGATTAAAGAAGTATAAGGAACATAAAGAGCTCAGCAAGAAAGGTAAACAACAATGACAGCCACTCATGGAAAAGGAGAGATGTTTAAGCATTGATGAACAGGAAGAGCTTGTACATGAAATTTGTCAATAAAAAGGAAGAAGTTTTAAGTTTGAACAGTCTAAATTGGTAAATGATGAAGAGGGTTTTAATATTAAAGCATACAAGGTAAGTAATACTTCAACTTTTGAAATTCATGATAATAACCCATTTTCTCTATTCCTTATTGATGGATTGAACTATGATGAGGTAATAGAGACACCTCATTATCTTTTACATTTTAATCAATTAAACCCATTTTCTTATCTTTATGATCATGCATATTTTGGAGAATAAGATACCTCTTATGCTCTTATCTTTAATGGCATAAACCATGAATAAGAAAAGAGGTCAAGAAAAAGAAAGAGGTATTTGGAATGGATAATCATGGATTTAAGGGATTTTAGTCCAATGAATTGCTTGCATCCAATCTTAATGAAGGATAATCACAAACCCACGGTGAAGTTTAAATGAACACTCTTCAAGGGTCAAGCTAATGACCTTAAATTCACATGTTTTCTTTTTGTTATGTCATTTTGCTTTATGTTTTTTGCTCCTAGGTTTTTCTTGATACTTGTCTTGATGATAGCATTTGTTTCTTTTCCTCTATTAAGGTAATCCTTTTTTACCCTTTTTCTCTCTTTTGGCATTCATTACATCATTAAGGACAATGATGAATTTAAGTTTGGGCGAATTAGGGATTCTACATGCTTAATTTGTGCTTTAAAAGTTAAAATTTGATCATTTAGATGTTTAAGGAATTATTTTGAGGTCTAAAAATGAATAATCAATGAAGAATTTGATAACTATTGATTTGAATCAATTGAGTTAAATTTTCTTATAGCATGATCTTGGTTAATATGTTTGATTTATAGTTTATTATCATAATAGAAAATTTGAGCACAATTGGCAAAATGTGGATTTTGAAATTGAAATTGATAGTTATGTATGATTTAGGTGAGTGGACACTTTTACACACAATAGAACTTTTGGACCATCTTTTGAGGTGAAATCTTAGATTTAGCAATCTTATGGTGGTGATGAGGCATTCTTTGATTGCCTCATTATTCCTCATCCATAACTTTCTATCAATTATCCTTTATTACCCCTTTAAGCCTTATTAAATATTCCTTGTGAGTATTAATAGCCTTTCCTTCTTTAACCAATAACCCTCATTATAGCTCTATAGCCTAAATGATCTTTTATCTCCCCTATCAAGAAAATAAAGTTAGGACATGGTTAAATGATGATGTGTTGTGTGTTAGATTCATGTGCATATTTGTAGAATTTGCAAAAGGGGTTCATTTATTATTATATTTTTCACCATAAAGATCAATTCAAGTTTGCGGCTTAGCAAATTGATATTTTGATATTTTGCTCACATGTATATCATTAACTCTTGTCATTCAAAAAGAGAAAAAAAAGATCAAAAAGAAAAAAAGAAAAAAAGAAAAAGAAGAAAAAGAAAAAGAATTATAAAAAAAAGAGAAATTAAAAAAAATGAAAGAAAGAGCAAAAGAAAGAAAAGGAAAAAACAAGTTACTAAGGGGAAAACAAAAGGGGTATAATAAGGACGAAATTTAAAGAACGATTATAAGCATTGCACATGGAATGTTTCATCATACTTCATGTCATTATTATATCTTATATCTTAGCTAAATTCTCTTGTTTTGGACTTGACCACTTTTTGATCACCTTAACCCTAGCCTTGCATTACAAGCCTAAAAGACCTTATAATCCTTAGCGTGCAAAGATATACATTAGTGGAGAAAGGTGAGATAGTTGTGGCTATGGTCATGTGTGACTTCTAAGAAGTCGAAGTTAAATCTTATTTAAGTTATATGTGATTAGAAGTTGAAATTTTAAATGAAATATGTTGTCAAGACACACATACACACACACACTCTATTGTGTTAATTTATTGTAAATAAAGCATGTTAGTTAGGAACTTGTTATTCTTATAAGTCTATTTGTTTAATTGATGAAAATTTGTAGTTATTGCTAAGATAAAATTGTCCTTAAAATCGTGGAACTTATTCTTGATCATTTTGAATTATTGGATTTTATTAGAAATTGTTTTTGCTTGAGGATAAGCAATAGTTTAAGTTTAGGGGAATTTGTTTAGTGCATAATTTAAAAATATTTCATCACTAATTCATTTCTAAATATTAATGATATTATGTTAATTTTATATATGAAAATGATTAAAGAAAGTAAATTTGTGTTTTAATAAGGTCAAAAAGGAAAAAAGTGACCAAAGAATAAGAAAAGGCAACCTAATTTCCAATTTTGAGCACTGCTCAGTATTTTGAGAATATCTCTCTCTACAAAGCTCTAAATGAGGTGATTCAAAAGCCATTAGAAAAACATAGGGCTACAACTTTTATGTTTTGTACTTGAGCTTATTCGACCATCTTCAAGGTCAAAAGTCAATCATAATGCCTAAAAAGCAAATTAGACAAATACATTAAGCATGGCCATGTGCATGGTTGTCTGAGTGAGAAAGTCAAAAATGGGATTTTCAAATCTTTCCAATTTCTTCCTTTTCTAATCCCCCAAGCTTCTTACTTAGTAAAATACCTTAAGAGAACTATTTAAATAGGCAAAACCCCATTAATAGAGGGAGGAATAACGCATCTAGGGCATCAAATAACCACCCAATAAACTAAGGAATCAAACAATCAAGGGTTTAAAAGCAAAGAGGAGCAAGTAAGCAATCATTCAAGAACTTCCGAAATTGAAATCCATGGCTTCAATTATCATTAGTTTGATTATTTCTTCTTTATTTATTTTATTATGACATAATAATCTTTATGCAAGGGTTGTAAATGGATCTTGTGTGACTCATATTAGTTTTTCCTTAATTTAAGTTTTTTTATTTCATTCATTGTTTGTTCTAGTAATTATTGAGTGCTTTACATGTTTAATTAACTGGCCATTAATCATCTTAGTTTTATTATTTGATAATGGAGACATGCATTTTCATAGAACGAAACCTTTAACAATTCCTTTATTTTGTTATTGAGATTATTTTGTTATTAAGTTGAGAAACCTTAATAAACTATTATTATCTATAGACTTAAAAATAACTATTGGTATCCATATAGTTTTATTTAGCTTTTGAGTTGAGGAACCTTCAGCATAACATGCTATTGTATGTTAATTTCTACTTAAGAAGGATTAATTGATCACCATAGTGACTTGATAGTAGCACTTGATGAAAGAACCAATTAGACAATGATTAGAAACCCATTAGAAAGTCACCAAGCAAAGTTTAACCCCTGGCTAACTTCTTATATTAATTATTTTCTTTGTAATTACTTTGTTTATATTTTACCTAGTTTTAATTCTTCATATGAAACTTCTTTTATATTGAATTTCTAAATAATATAAGGAAAAAGACGTGTAGTACTTAATCACGATCCTTGTGGGAACGATATTCGTACTGTTGCACACTTTATTACTTAACAGCCTATGCACTTGCAGCTCAAAGGGTTATTTATATAGTACTAACCCATCTTCAAAATACTAAAGTGAAATCGAGTTTTTCTACTCTTTCTATTTATAATTAAGATAATTAGACATATTATCTACATTATTTAGATATTTCAATTTAGAAGTTAAAATGCAATAAAATATTATCTTATTTGTTTCTTTTAAGATATATAGTTGGCATAAACATCTTAATATATATACAAGGCTTTTTTATTAAAAAAAAAAAAAAGGTGTTTTCACATTTCCTTAAAAAAATGCTAAAAGAGAAAGCCATATAAACCCTAATGCTAGTACATTATACATTTTGGAGGTAGCCTAATCGTGTAGATACTTATAAAGGGCGATCATCCTTTGGTGTTGTCTATATTTGCCTTTAACCTCAAGATAGGATTTTATTGGTGTAAACCCCTTATCTGCCTTCTAATAGATTTGTTTTTCTTATTCGAATTGGTAGGTTTTCTCATACTTTCTATTCATTTAATTGAATTGCATGGATATTTAGTGTGTTTTGTACATTAAAATTTTTGTTTTTCCATAATCTTTACACTAAAAAATCCAACAAGCACAAGATAGACTTTTTTCTTCGTTCATTGATGGGCCACTATCTCAGCATTTTCTAGATTTTAAAGCTACATGGACCAACCGCTGCATTTATGACTTTTTCACTAGTAAACCTTACCCCTAAGAATGATGTTAACTACATTGCATGGTCGTGTGACTTTGAGAGCTATAAAAACTCTTCCATCTCATCAAGAAATTAACAAATAATGATTTTTATGGAAAGAAACTTTTATATATTTTGTTTTGGTTTGAAGAAATGCATGATTAGATTTACTTTAATTATACAAATTTATTTCCATTTGATATAATGCTTTACATGAACCATTTACATTTTGTATATTACACATTAATTGAATGTAAGATCATTACTTTAATAATGGCATATTGGATCATCCAATTGTCATACACAATGCCTTTATCTTATTGTTCTCTATCATTCATCCCAGCTTTTTCCTCTACTACCCTATATTTTGTCATCCTCTAATAGATCATTCCCAATGGTCAATCACATTCTTTCACCTTTTACATTATATATATATTATATATATTATGCTCTAATTTTTGCCTAAAATACCTTTGCGAGTTTTTGACGTAGTGAGCCTATTTATCGATGTCCTAACTTTTGTCTAAGCCACCCTCACGGGTTTTCTACTTAGTGGACTAATTTACTTGTTCTCACATCCTTACAAGAAATACTTTTTCAACCTATCTAGGTTTACTGGCTCAAAGAATTCATTCCTACCCATATTCAAAACTTCATTACACCTTTTGAATAGATCTATTTGACCACATAAGGATCTTCCCAATCAGATTTGAACTTTCCTTAAGGGTCTTAAACTTAGAGTCTAATTGCCTTAACACCAAATCCCCAACTTTTATGGCAATTACATTAACTCTCTTATTAAATGCGTAGGCCATTTTGGCCTGATATAACTAGATATGATAGACGACCTTTAACCTCTTCTCATCTAAGAGAGCCAACTGTTTCTTAACCACTAGTACTCAAGAATCTTTGACTCAACTAATGTTCGAAGAGACTTCACCTCTATTTCAATTGGCAATACTTCCTTTATCCTATACACAAAGGAGTACGATGTCAATCCTGTTGATGTCCTTACCATAGTTCAATACCACCTAGTGCAAAGGATAACTTTCCAGACCAATCCTTATAACTCTCTATCATCTTTGTAAGGATGTTCTTGGCATTCTTGTTAGCTGCCTCCACCACTCTGCTAGCTTGTGGTTTGTAAGGTGACAACTTGTGATGGGCTACTTCATATTTTTCTAAGGGCTTTAGCTTAAAAAAATCTATAATAATGTGATGTGACACTCCATAAAAATATATGAGGTTTTTCTTAATGAATTGAGCCATTTGTTTTTCCTCTAACTTACTAAAAGACTCAGTCGTTACCTATTTTGAGAAATAACCAACTGCTACCATAATATACTTATATCCCTTGTAGAATCCAACTTTATTTCCCCAATCACATCAATCCCCATGTTGTAAATAGCTAGGGTGAAGTCAAGTTTTGTAACTCAATCATTGCAGGTGGTTGAGGCTGCCATACACGTAGCACTTATGGCAACATATAACCATCTAAATGCAATCATACTCCATAGTAGTCCAAAGTAACCCATTCTTCAGACTTTCGTTGCCAATGTTCTCTCGCTCATATGGGGGCAACAAGTCCCTACATGTACCTCTTCTATAACTTTCCCTACTTTTTCTTTTATTAAGTATCTCAAATGGACCCTATCTAGCATTCTTTTATACAACACACTGCCATAGACTATAAATTGTGATGCCAACTTCTTAATCACATCTTTGTCTTTCTTTTCGACCCCCTCAAGGTACTCACCACTTTCTAAGAACCTTTGTAGATCATAAAATCGAGGATGGTTTTCTAGTAACACTTGCATTACTTTTTTATCGACATGGCATGATGTCGTAGTCCTAAATGTAAGGAGTGACTACATTGGCATTGCCTTAGGCCCATCCTAGATAGAAACTCAAGTCGTTAAGGCATCAACCTTTACATTATCCTCTTACGATAAATGATAAAATATGATTTTCTAAAAATTATGTCAATCTCTTTAAGTGCTCCAAAAATGGGCTCATTTGCTCTTCTTTTAATTTCCACTCATTAGTCACTTAGGAAATAACCATCAATGAGTCTTTGAACACTTTAACTATCTTAACCCTTATTTGTATCAAAAGTTCCAACTTAAGTGTACAAGCTTTATACTTGGCCATGCTATTAGTTACCTTGAAGTCAAGCATTTTGGCTACCAAGAAAAGTTCTCCTTTTGGTAAAATCAAAATCATCGCCACACTATTGGGATTTATAGAACAAATACAGTCAGAAAACAAAACTTTTATATAAATAATCTCATTAAGGATCCATAAGATCTAATTAAATCGAAAGAAAAGAATGCAAATCTTACCAATCCATACAAAAAAGTGACAGATCTGTTGGAAGGCCGAGCAGGGGGGGAGGGGGGGTTTACACTAGTAACACCCTACCTTAAACTTAAAGTTGAATCAAGGCTTCACCAAAGATGATCGCCATCTCCATGTATCTATACGAATGGGCAACTTCCAAAATATGGGTGTGCTAGCACTAAGGTTTTTTCTCTTTCTCCTTTTTGTGTTTTTGAACAAAAACATGAATACACTCTTTTATATAGAAAACCCTAAAAAACATGCATTCATAGATATATATATATATATATATATATATATATATATATATATATATATATCTTAACCATTAAGATATTTTATGCCAACTCTAAATCTTAAAAGATATATATAATATCCTATTTCATTTTAACCTTCTTAAAACAAAATAGACATTTACTAATTTAGATAATATCTTTAATTATCTTAATTATAAATAGAAAAAGTAGTAAAAAAAAAACCTAATTTCATTTTAGGTTTATTTTATGTGTATGACCCTATAAGTTCACATAATGTTGGTAGTGGTCCAAAACTTATTTCTGAGCCACAAGTCATAAATAGCCTCTAGCAAGACATTATGACTACCCAAACTATGTGAAGGTCAATAATCTGATCTAACATATTTCATAAATAGTATTATGATCTTTTTGTCATATTATATCTTAATTGAACATGAGGCATGGATCATCTCATCTTTATATAGTTCAATTATTTCTCGATCTCTAAGTAGACTGATGTAAAATGACATTGATAACCTTTATCAATTCATTACCACATGGCCATGAAATCTTTTTAGTCTAACTTATCGAGGGGCCTAGAGATATATTTCTCATAAACATATGTGGGACAAATTTCCCCTCTATCACTCATATTCCTTTATATGATTTACTTAATGTCTAATATTAGTTTGTATGATTATCTATTAAAGATAATGATGGACTATTACGTGAGAATCTATGGTGATTTTCAAGTTAGAGATTGAGTTAATACTATTGCATGAGAATCACTTATGACTATTAATCCATGTAGTGTTTTCCTAGTGGTTGGTCCAATACAATGTTTATTAAACATGTAGCTATGTGTTTGACTTAATGCATATGTACATGAGTAGTAAAACATAAATCAAACACAAACTTGTCTTCATTCATTATTATCCTAACAATAATGACTAACTAGGGACAATTTAAAATAGAATTTTTTACACCTAGTGGTTTTAATACCAAGTCACATACTTTATGACATTAGGTAGAATTAACTATTCATGGAATTTATAATTTAATCATAAATAAAATATAAAAGGGTTACAACTATGAAATTATTAAAAAAAATCCATTAGAAGCATTGGCCTAAGGCACATAACTAACACACACCTGCTCCTTTCTTGTTCAATACTCCATCGAAGTATACCATCCATCCAAGAGGTTCGATCATTCCTAATCCTTCATCTATGAACTAAGGAAGCTTGAATTTTCTTTCTTCAATAGGTTATTGGACTAGGTATTCTACAATTGCCTAACCCTTGATCACTTTCATAGTCACATACTTAATGTCAAACTTTATCAACAATATTTGTCATTTGCCAACTTTTCAATCAAGGAAGTTGTCTCATGCAAGTACTTCACCGGATTGAGCTTAGAAATAACGTCTTTTGAATATGACTAAAAATAATGTCTTAACTTTTTCATGGCCCACACTAGTGCTAGATAAGTCTTGTCCACTTGATTATATCTCTCCTCATAAGGAAGCAATTTCTTGCTAAGATAATGCAAGGTGTGTTCATTTCCCATCTCATCCTCTTGAGTTAACATCACCTCTACAAAGGTTTCTTCTCCTATTAGATATAAGATCAGTGGTTTTCCTGGCTTCAGAGGCTTTAAGATTGGTGGGTTGGTCAAATACTTCTTTATCCTCTCGAAGGCTTTTCGGCATTGCTCATTCTACCTCACTGATTAGTCCTTTTTTTAACAACTTGAATATCGGCTCATAAATAAGACCAAACCTTTCTATGAATCTACTAATGTATTATAGGCTAACCAAGAAGCCTTAGAAATTTTTTTTTTTATCTTAGCTGCAGGCATGTCCTTGATGACCTTTACCTTGTTAAGGTATACTTTGATACCCTTCTTAATAACTTTCTAGACATAACCCCAAATACACATTTCTTAGGATTTAGCCTTAAGTTGTATTTGTCAACTCTCTTCAAGAACTTCTCTAAGGCTTTAAAATGTCCTTCTCTCATCTTAAACTTTACCATCATATCATCCACATACACTTCCATTTCTTTATGGATCATGTCATAAAATAAAGTCATTATCATTAATCAGTATGTTACCCCCACATTCTTTAATCCAAATTACATTACTTTATAGTAGTATGTTCCCCACTCTTTGATAAAGGTTATCTTTACCTTATCAATGATTTCCATGAGGATCTAATTATAGCCAACCCCTCTATAAAGGAATACATAACACACATCACAACTCTATTTGATAACACATCAATATGAGGTAGAGGGAAGTCAACCTTCAGGCAATCCCTATTCAGGTCCTTATAATCCATGAACATCCTTACTCTCCCATCTTTCTTCATCATTGACACTATATTGGCCAACCATGCAAGGTAATTAACTATTTCTAAGAACTTGGCATTTAGTCGATTCACTATTTCTTTTTTGACCAATTGAGCCCACTCAAATCTTTATGTTCAGCAATTCGTCTATCAACCATCAACATACCTTCATATGTCTAAGTAAAGACCCTTTAGTACTTTTTTAGTAATTGTTTAAACTTTTATCCTTCCTCTAGTATGACATCACTAGCAATGAGCAAGATTTTTAGATTTTCATGTGTGCCAAGATTAAATGCAGTGGTATGCATAAAATTAAGATTCAATATGCTCAAGAAATGATGCATGTTACGCACAATACCATTAGGAAACACATCACACAAATAAACAAACTCATCATTCATTGCCCTAAACTTGGAAATAAATACATCATCATCTTCAAAAAGACTAGAAATAAGAACATTAATAGTATTAGAAAAGTAACCTTCTCTTCTTCCATAACCCTTTCTTAATCAGTCACTTGAGCTACACTCGAGTCACTAACTTGTTTAGTACTTATTCCTTTTTTAGACTCTATACCAATCATCGCTTTCACAGCTCCTTTAAAGTCTTGCCTCATATAGTTATCTCCCAACTCAATCTTCATGATGCTCTCCTAGAGGGCTACCCCTTCCAACTCAGCTTGCTCAATTTCTACTACTTGATCTTATGCCTTCTTACCATCACCCACATCCTCAATAAAACTCATAATCATATTCTCAATTTCTGCTAAAGCTAACCTAGTATTTGATCCTTCTATGAACTTACATAGCCTAGTCTATTCCTATTATGGATCCATAAGAGGGGCATCTTGATTAGTAATCTTAGACTTCTTCTTCACAAAATCCACATTTGTAGCCTAAAACTCTTTGTAAGCATTAGATTCTAGGTCTCAAGATGCAAGCGTGATGATGAAAATCACTGAACCTATTCTCTAAAACGCAGGGAGAAAAACTAAAAGAAGAGAAATAAAGTCTTGGAAGACCTTGGAAGAATCTAAATACAAGCCTAAAACTAAGCTAAAACCCAAAACTAAGCCTAAAACCAATCTTGCTCAAAGGGATGTACATCCTATTAAACTAAAATGTATAGCCTATCCCATAATAGGGATGTACAACCCATAAACAGGGATGTATAGCCATCCTTAAGGATGAATAGCCCTACCTTGAACTCTAATCCTTATAACCTTTTGGAACTGATCCCCCTTTAACCCTAAGGGCTACACAACCCCAACTGATGGATGTATAACTCATTCTAGATTGTACAATCGATGTGTAAACCCTAATTCCAATACATTCATCTCCTTTTTTGTCAATGAATGCATCCATGGTGTAACAAGAACTATTTATGGCATTATACATCCATCTAGAACCTATAAATTACCACCATTTTGAAGGTGGAGAGGAGGCTTGGAAAGCCCTAAGGTTACCCGATATAAATCACTTCTCAAAGCACCATTAATACAGAAATCCTAAACCCTAACCCACTTTCATCACTTTCAAGGTAAAACTAGGCCCTAACTTTACATCTTTGTTGATTCCTTAATCATTTTAGGAGGAAATTTTTGAACTTATGAGACTTTGAATGAATAAGAACACACAAAGGACATCTAGAAACCCTTTTTTCTACTTTTTCTTTTTTTTTTCGTATTTTTGCCTTTATTTTCAAAACCCAAGAAATAGGGCTTGTACATCATTATCTATAGGTTGTACAACCTTGTATCTGGGTTGTACAACCTTGTATCTAGGTTGTACAACCCTCATAGTGCGTTACACAACCCTATTTGCTTAGCAGTTAGTTTTGCAAAATTGGTCTTTCTTTTACATTCGAATTTCATCTTTTTCAAGCCCCCTTTTCTAGGCTATCTAATGTTCCAATGGTAAAATAAAAGGAGGATAAACATCTTAAGATCCATATTTATATTAAAAATGGAATTTTAAGGTGAATTTAAAATGGCTCAACACATTTCTTTATACAATACTCTATGTTCCTTTGTGTGTTATTTAGTGTAATGTTAAGTTTCTATTTTAGATCTTTTTTTACATTGACCGAGTGAAGGGTTAATCACTCTTAAGATCTTGAAGTCTTTCTTTTTATGGTTTTGTTTGTGTTGAAAATATGTGAATAGTGTTTTAGTCCTTACCTTGTTTCTTTGATTTACATTCTAACCTTCTCAATGGTTATTATTGTTTATGGATGCCTAAGCTCTTTATAAGAAATAAGAGGGAGGGTTCATTAACCTTATGATCCCTCTTTTGTGGTGATTATTGCCTTATGCCATGTGATGTCCTCTAGAGTGCTTTACATATCATGTTTAAGGTTTGAAGCATTTTATGATTTATACATCTTGATCATTTTATATTTTATTACATTCTTATTTGTGATAATGGAATGTGTTATCATGGACTTAGGATTTATGTTAAGATACCTTGACTTTGGGAGATATAGCAAGATGATTATCATGGAATTTGCTTGCTTTTCTTTGTTTACTTTAAGTTTTCTTTGTTTGTTTCTCATATTGACTTATTACTAACTGATTTCTTCATATGGGTGTAGGTGTGATTATTGTGAATTAGACCATGAACTTGGTCTTAACCACTAGCCCATATGGATTATGTGACTATATGTGTGAATGGATGTTGCATGCTAAGACCCTATGCCACATCACATGACCCCTCCTCTCCATTATGGATGATTATGTATGTATGGAAGATGATACATTTATGAAATCCCTTTTTGCCATGATGCATTATCCCCTTTCCCTTTAGGTTGATTATTTGATTTACCTAAATGAATCATGCTTAGATGTATGCTTAGGGGTATTAATTAGACTAATCAATAACTCGGCTAAAATGTTAAAAGTGAACCAAAATGCCCGAAGGTCGGATCCTAAAATTCGGACTATTTGAGGGTGCCTAACCTTTTCCCTAAGCCATACTCCATTTTAAAACCCAATCTCCAATAGAGTGAAGATCAAATGCACCTTCTAATTGACTTAGTTTAGGCTCAAAATTTTACTTTCCCCAAATTCTTGTCCTAACCAAAGTTGAGTGGCGACCCCACATTTCTTAAGGATAGTACCAACATATTGTCCAATTTTGGTCCCCCGATGACCATCATTTAAACTTAAGGCCTTGCCCAAGGCCTAAAAGATCCCATGATGATCCCTTTGTATGCCACCAATAAGGTTTGTACAAAAGTATAAGATTCCACTTGTTCAAGCGTAACACGAGAATTGATCAAGGTGTTCATAGTGGCAACTCCATTGAGGACTCAAAATTGATTTTGCATTTAATTTTTGATTCACTTTTAATATTTTAAACTAGTTATGGAGTATTCCACTACATTCATATAGCCTTCACACTTCACAATGAGTACTTGGTCCCTTAGATAAATTGTCGGTCCTTTAACTTAAGACTTAAGCTCCACTCGGGCTTAGGAGATTATGAGGAAGATTCATCACTCATAAACCTAATATCTTTAGATATATCAAATGAGGGATCATGATAATTACCCCTAAACTTAAGAGCCACCAACTATGACAACCCTTTTAACCATTAGGCATATGTAAAGCCAATAGTATCTTGGAACAGGGTACCCTACTTATTTGTATTTCTTTAAAGGATAGTGAAAGTCCTCAAAAAACATGGTTAGATATCCTTAATGTAAGCATAAATATAAACCCACCCCTTTGATGTAATTATTCCCTATATGTAAATGCTTATGTATTCCCCTTTCCCACTTTGTAAAATCTTTTTGTATACATCCCTCTTTCTTTAAAGGGATTTCTTTTATTACTTATACATATTTTTTTCAACTAATGTAAAGATTTTGTCCTTTTTATTCCTTTGTGTACATATTCTTTTAAAGCTTTAACTCTTTTTAGTCTGAGGTGACCTCGTGCATTCTTTACCTTATAAGGGTATAAAAATAGGACCTCACCTAGGAAAGAGCCACTATACCTAATGCGCGGGATGAATAAGATTGGAAGGATCTTTCGCAAAATGACTCGTGCATATATGCATACAAACATCAATTACTTGCTTATGCATCATACTGATAACCCTTATTTTGTAGCTATCATAACACGATCCAAACCCTTGTGGAAGAAAAGAGGCAACTAATTTGCTAAGAAAAGTAAGACATCAAGCCTAAGTCAAAAGGTTAGTCTAGTCATGGAAGCAAACATACCACCTAAAGTTTTTGGAAAGGTTGATGGTTGATTTTAATTAGAAAATGGAAAAGAGGATTGATGAAGAAGTGAACAAATGAGTTAATGAGATCCTAAACAAAGGCAACACATCTATGAATAGGGTTGACAAAGGGAAATCACCTATGAAAGCCCCCTAGCCAGTGGTGATTAATGATGATTTGTTTGAGATAAAGGAATACCATGAGAACAAAATTGCTAAAGACATGGGTAGTGCCACAGTTGTCCTCGATAAGGCTATAGAAATTAAGAAGGAGAGTACTCAATTCAATGGCTTTACTAAATAGCTAGAGAAAATATAGAAAGCTCTAGGTGTTAAAGGTTTAGAGAAGGAAATAGACATTGAAGAATTGTTTGCTCGCAAACCTTAGAAACTACTAACTAATTTTCATATGCACGAGCTACCCAAGTTCATAGGAACCCAAAATGCAAATAACCATGTTTGTTCATATATGCTAGTTATGAAAGCATCTGAGTTACCGACTGACACCATGTTAGAGTTCTTCGAGTTATCATTGGAGGGATCTACTAAGACCTGGTAGTTCAACTATCCAAAGACTATCAAGAAAGATTGGAAAGGGAAGATAGAAGCTTTTGAAAGGCATTATGCTTGTAATTCATATCGTGAAGTTACATTATAGGATTTAGAATCTTTAAAGCATAAAATTGGTGAAAACTTTAATGATTACATCAGAAGATGGAAGAAGATAACTTTAGAGGCAACTATAAGGCCCACAGAGAGGGAACAAGTTATAATGATTGTAAAATGGACTATGTCTGGTATTGGCAAAAAATAAGAGGAATGTTGGTCGAAATTTTTGAGGACCTTCAAAAAGTAAGCCTACAAGCCGAGGAGTTAGAATTTGTGTCTAAAAGGCAATATGTGGAAAGAAGAAGTGCCCCGTCCTAACCCTAAGCAAAAGGGAATAAGACAATCGATGTTAACACAGTAAGGGCGCTGAAAGAGTTTGTAGATTTAGGGATGTCCTTATCCAAAGCAGTTAAGATACTACATAAGAAAGGGGTGTTGAAGCCTCTAACATTAAGACTACCTCCCAATCCACTAGTTAAGGCGTATGACGTCAATGCTTATTGTGTTTTTAATTAAAGAGCGAGTCACAACACTGATTACTGCTATAGATTAAGGCATGAGATTCATAATCTTATCAATAATAAGACGATTGTTCCATCAAACTCTAAAAGGCCTAACGTCTGATAGAATCCTTCCCCAACTATCATAATATTCATCCCCCAAGTCAAAGGACATTTATGATAGATTTTAGAATTCCTAAGGAATTTGCCATTGCTACTATCAAACAAAATAACAAGGCAAGCCTTAGTTATTTGCACTATTAATCCTTAAGAAAGCTCATATAAGGAGACTAAAGTGGTATGAAGGAGGAGAATGATCCAACTAAAGGGAAAAAGTGATGAAGAAAAGGAAAGTGAGCGAGTGAACCATATGACTCATAGTGGGAAATATTATCCTAATAGAGAATCTCCCAAGGAACTAAGGGTTAAAAATAGGGCAAACTTATTATGAAGGAGAAAGAGGAAGACAACCCTATAGTGAAGTAGTTAAAGTAGTTGCCTGCCCATATCAGTGTATGGGAGTTACTTATCACCTCTTAAAAGCATAAGAAAGTATGGTAGAAACTCTATCTAGTTTGATCATTTCTAGTGAAGCTACTCTAAAAGTTGTTGTCCCATTAGTGACTCATAAGGACAGAATTACTTTTTTCATATAAGTATATATCGCCAAATAGGAGGGATCACAATTTAGCTTTATTCATCTAAGCTAAAGTAAAAGGAAGGCATACTCCATTTGTGATGGTGGATGATGGATTTGGGATCAATATTTGCCATTCAAAGTTATTGCATAAGTTTATATTATCTAAAAATGATTTAGAAGCCTCTGACAGTGTCGTTTAGGCCTATGATGATAGTAGAAGGCCGCAACATGCATGTTCAAAACCTTGGTGAAAATAGGCGCAACAGAGACCATGGTGGAATTCACAATCTTAGACATTTGGTTCACCTTTTCATTTTTATTGGGATGGCCATAGTATCATCCTTTCAATGGAATGCCATTCACTATTTACTAAAAGGTTAAGATTCCCTACGAATGAAAGATTGTGACCATTTATGCAAAGGTAGGGGAAGTTGTATCGGCTTTAAATGTAGTTGGTTGATTCTAAGGTGATGGGGATTATGAAGTACATGAACCTCGTACAAGGACAAAGGTTAGGAAGAATTCTACTAGCATATCAAAGTTCCCAAAGATTCCCACCCAGACTATAAAGAAAGGATTAGGGTACCATGATGAAGGGTCAAAGCAAGAAGTCAGAGATTTACATGGGTCATTATCAGACTTCTTTGTGAAAGAAAGGGAAGTTATTTGAAAAGTAGAGTGAGGAACCATTCAGAGTGAGGAGTCAATAGGCATGACATGGATGAACTTTAGATGGCTTTTTTTTCTAACTATATGTTTGTGAAATGGGTTATCAGAACTATTATGACTCACCAAAAGAGAAGAATGATAAAAAAAAAAAAAAAAAAGGAAAACAAGGTGCAGAAATGGAGAACGATCAAGAAATAGGTCAATCTATGGTGTTGTATGGCTCTCAGCCTACATCGCCATGGAAGGACAGGAAGAAGATCACTGATGAACAGACTAAGCAGTATCTGCTAGATTAGAATTTTTGGGTCATTAGGGAAGATCATGCATAGAAGGGGTCCCACTTGATAAAGTAAAGCACTCCCTTCATAGACCTAGAATGGGGGTACACATGGTCGTGCAAGTTCACTGAAGCTACTTACACTGGGATAAAGTTGGATAATATTAAGAGCATGATCATGAATTCCATTGAGGAGGTGGTTGGTGAGGAAATGTAAGGTCATGCAGGGGAGATTGATCCAACTATGTCGAAAAGTGTAACTCTCTAAGCAGATTTCCCAAAGGTAAAGCTAGTAGAAGATCAGATGAAAAAGAGATTTGAGGTAGTTGTCAAAGCTGTCATAGGGATGGAAGATGAAATAGAGAATGAGGTCAAAATAGATGTTATGTTGGGCGATGACACAGGCATTCTGGTCAGTAAGGGAAAGAACGAAAAGAAAGCATAAGAAGAGGAGGTTCTCATCACTCCCACATATGAAGCTATTTATTTAGAGTCTAAAAGGTCTTTGCTTGGACATATAAGGATATGTCAGGGGTCGATAGGCGGATTGCAAAACATAGAATCCTGACCTACCCATACATGAGGCCAGTGAAATAGAAACAGTGAAGGATGAGACTCGAGATAGCCCAGTTGGTCAAGGAAGAAGTAGCGAAACAATAGAATGCCAAGTTTTTATAAGTGGTAGACTACCCTGAATGGTTAACCAATATAATGCCAATACCAAAGAAGGATAAATAAGTAAGGATGTGGGTAGAGTATAAGGATCTAAACAAGGCATGCCCAAAGGATGACTTTACCTTGCCATACATTGACGTACTAATTGATAATGTTACAGCATGTATTATATATTCCTTAATGGATGGGTTCTCTAGGTATAATCAAATTCTCATGGCCAACACAGATATGGCAAAAACAACCTTCATCACAGAATGGAGGATGTATTGCTACAAGGTAATGTCGTTTGGGTTGAAGAATGTAGGAGCAATATATCATCAAATGGTTATGACCTTTGTTACATGACTTGATCCATAAAAAGGTGGAGGTATACATAGATGATATGATGGTGAAGTTAAAAACAAGGGAAGGTCACTTCAAAGCTTTGGAGAAATTCTTAAAGAGGATCAATGAGTATATCTTAAGGTTGAATTTAAAGAAGTGTGTGTTTAAGGTCACCTCAGAAAAAGTTGTTAAGGCACGTGGTCAGCAAAAAAAGAATTGAAGTGGACTTGGATAAGATAAAGGCAATTCAAGATATGCTTGCACCTAAGATAGAGAATGAGGTTTGAGGTTTTATGAGTCGTTTGCAATACATTAGTTGGTTCATAGTAAGACTAACTCCCATTTGTGAGTCAATCTTCGAGTTGTTAAGGAATGATCAGCTAATAAAGTGGAATGAACAATGTCAAAAGGCCTTCAAGAAAATAAAAGAGTATCTAACCAATCCTCTGGTGTTGAAACCACCAAAGTAAGGAAAACAATGATTTTATATCTGACAATAGAAGACAATTTCGTTAGTGAGATGTTAGTTCATGAAGATGGAATAGGGAATGAATACAAATTGTACTATATTAGTAAGAAGATACTGCCCTATGAGATAAAGTACAACCAAATGGAGAAGACTTTGTTTGGCATTGGTTTGGGAGATTGAGAAATTAAGGCATTATTTTCAGTCATACTTTGTGGAAGTTGTTTTGAAGCTTGAATTGATTAAGTACCTATATGGACCCCCTTACTTGATAGAAAGATTAGCAAAGTGGTTAATCTTAGTGATGGAATTTGATAGTAAATATGTAACTAAAAAGGTAATCAAGGGATAGGCAGTTTTAGAGTACCTAACATAGCAACCTCTTGAGGAGGCAAAATCTGAGCTTTCCAATTCCTTAATGAAAGGTTAGGAGCAATTGAGCCACAAGGATAGAAGGTATACTTTAACAGAGTTGTAAGTGAGAAAGGGGCAGGTGTATAAGTGATTTTGATTTCTCCATAAAAAGAGCTTATCTCGATGCTAAGAAGTTGAACTACAAGGCGACTAATAACATGGTCAAGTATTAAGCATACACACTGGGCCTCAAACTCCTGAAGCAAATAAGGGTCAAGGCAGTAGAGGTGTTTGGGGATTCATTATTGGTCATTTCAAAAGTAACAGAGGAGTGGGAATTAAAGGAAGAACGTTTGGGTCCATACTTAAAGCATGTGAAGAGTTTGGTGCAGAATTTTCAAAGAGTCATTCCATTATTTGCCAAGAGCAGAAAATGCAATGGTTGATGCCTTAAGACATTTTAGTCTCCATTTGGGATGACCCAGAGGCAATGTTTATGAAATCGCTTATCACGCTTCGATATGAGGTGCCATCTTACAAAAATATAAGAGTAATATAGGTATCAGTAGAGAATCAGCCTTGGTATTTTAATATGCAAAGGTATTTAGAAAGTGGTGAATACCATGAGGAAGCTAAAAAAAAGGATAAAGATGTCATCCGAAGGTTGTCTTTGTAGTTTATGGTATGTGATGGTGTAATGTACAAAAGGATAACCGATGGAGTCCTTTTGCGATGTGTGATGGAGGAAGAGGCATGTAGGATCATTGAAAAGGTACACATAGGGGTTTGTTACTAGACTACTATAGTATTCGTATGGGTTTTCTGAATACAGTGATCCTCCATAGTAGTCCAGTACCTCTTTTGAATACATGAATGGTAAGTTATTGGCAAATACAATTCTGAGATTGGAATATTACTGGACTACTATGTAGCATGACTATATTCAGAAGGTTTGGAGTTATCACGAATGTCAGATTCATAGTAGCCTTAATCATTTTCCCTCAACAGAGTTGTAAAATTTGGCCTCACCATGGTCATTTACAGCATGAGGTATTAATGTAATCAAAGAAATCAAACTAGCATCTAAAAAGGGCATAAATATATTATAATAGCAGTGGATTACTTATTAAAGTTGGTAGAGGCTAGAGCCTTCAGTAAGTTGAAGGCAAAATAGAAAGTATGATTCATTGAGAAGAACCTTATTTGTCACTATGTTGTATCGCACCATGTTGTTATAGTTAATGGTGTCCATTTCAAACCGAAGGTCAAGGTTATGTTGGAAAAATATGTGGTGGTCCATCACAAGTCATCAACTTACAACACCATAGGCTAACGAAGTAATGGAAGTAGCCAAAAAGAATGTCAAAACATCTTTACCAAGATGGTTAAAATGTAGCAGTGGAAGTAAGAAACAAGAACATTAAAAACATCCTTGCCAGGATGCTTAAAAATGTATAAAGATTGGTCTAAAAAGTTGCCATTTGCCTTATAGGATTATTGAACTATGGCAATAATATCAACTGGGATGACATCATACTCTTTGATGTATAGGATAGAGGCAGTGTTGCCAATTGAGTTGAAAGTAAAGTCCATTCAGGTATTAGTCGAGACGGACATTCCTAAGTACCAATGGACAAGGAACAAGTTCGAACAACTTGTTCTACTAAATGTGAAGAGATTAAAAGTCTTGTACCTATCCAATTGTATCAGACTAGGATGGCCTATTCATTTAACAATAAGGTAAAACCAAGCATGGTAAGGGTTGGTAATCTGGCGTTGAAGGCAATCTGAATGTAGTCACATGATCCTTAAGGGGAATTTAAGTTGAATTAGGAAGGCCCCCACGTGGTCAAGTAAATCTACTCAAGTGGAGGGGAGATATGGATGCGAATGAATTCATCGAGTTAGTGAATCTATACTGACTAAAGAAATATTTCATGTGAGGTTTGAGAAAAGCAAAATAGCCTGCTAAGTCAAAAACTCAAAAAGATAGCTTAGGCAAAAATTAAGGCATAAAGAAAAAGAATAAAAAAATAAAAAAAAAATAAAAGCTCACTAAGTCAAAAACCTAAAAGGATGGCGTAGACAAAAGCTAGAATATAAAATTCATATAATGAATAAAAGTTGAGAGAGTGTGACTGATCGCTAAGGGACCATTAACAAAGATAGCTAGGCAGTGAGGAAGAAGACTAGAGTGAATGAGCAAAGGAATTAGCAAGATAGAGGCATTGAGCAACTCAATTGGAACATCTAATGTGTCAACATTAAAAGCAAAAATTTTGTTATCAATTAATGTGTAACATGTTAAATGTAAATGATTCAAGCCAAACATAATATCAAATGGAAGTACATTTACATAGTTAAAGTGAATGAGTCATACACGCTTTTAAACTAGAAGTAAATATTAGACAAGCTTCTTTTTTACAAAAATATCATTATCTACTATTTGCTAATGTGATGCCTATAGATGTAAAAGTCATTTAACCATGCCATATAGTTTACATCATTGTGAGGCTATGGATCCCAGCAAATGTTAAAATCATAGATATGGCGACTAGTCTAGGTAGCCTCAACCCTATCTAGAAAGCATTGAGATAAGAGACCCTCTACAAATGAAGAAAGGAACTGCACCTCCAACTGAGGAGCGTTGAACTGGTGACGCACACAAGCAGGCTCATAAAATATGCCTAAAGTTAAGGTAGGAAGGATGACTTAATTGACATAAGTCTTCATGGTAATACGTAATTTATTCCACCATGGGAAGCTCCAACGGATGTTAATGGTAATGATGTGAGACATTCACTCAGCCCATTCAGCTCTAGCAGCAGCTAGCCTCGACAAATAATGATTTGAATGATGCTGCAGGTAGTAGAGCCTTACATTCATGATAGGGGCAGCCAATAATCTTAATCTCTTTTATAGCTATATCTTAAAAGAAAAAAAAAAGGAAGAAAAAAAAGAAGAGTATATATATATATAATGCTCATTAGGTTGAAAACCCGAAAAGGATGCCCTAAGGAAAAGTAAGTAGCTCATTAGATTGAAAACCCGCAAGGGCAATCTAGGCAAAAAGTTAGGGTAATAAAAGGAAAAAGAAAGGAAAAGAAATTTTATCAAGAGGAAAGATGTTGCAAAGGAAATTCATATTCGAGGCAATAGTGGCCTCTTCGTAAAAGGAATTGCTAAAACCTAAAGCCACTCTATTTAGCCCTACAATGGTCTCATCCAAAATCATCGACACAAGGGTTCTCCCTAACTTAGCTCTCTTTACCTATAGATTGATCTCCCCATTATCCCCCCCATCAGTAGATACTCACCTATCAAAATGGCTACTACAATGTGAGCCTAGGCTACTCGAGCATGACCTTAGAAGGGAAGTGAGAATCAATGTGAACATAGGAAGTGCCAATCAATATGAGAATCACTGTGAACATAGGAGAGGTAATAGAGGAGAAAAAGGCCTGCCTATGGTAGGTTAGATCAAACTTAGGGTGAGAGAGATCTAAGAAAAGTTCTTAGCATGGTTTGGAAGCTAAAGGTAGCAAATGAGAAGTGTAAGTTCAAAATGAGTTTTTATAGTAAAGGCCTTAGTCCACAAAGGCTATACTACCCCTAAATAATGTTATATAACCCTTTTAGCTAGGGTTGTATAGTCCTCTAGCTGGATTGTACAACCTTCATTCCCTGAAGCAGGTTATGCAACCTGTTCTCATGTTTTGAGCTAGAGATGACTTAGTACCTATTCTAAAAAACACATATGTAAAAAGAGGTAGTAACACCTGTTCAAAGATACATAATCAAGAGGAAAGAACAAATTTTAGTAAAAAAATAATAATATATATTGATCAAAAGTTGAGGCGATGTCAACTCAGTCTATCTAGCATGTCCTAAGCAAAAATTCAAAAAAAAGGCTTTCAAATCACCCATAAACTATTTAACTATACCAACATTTATCAAATAAATTGTACTGGACTGGAAGGAAAAAAAAGGAAATGTTTTAAGTAGCTAAAAGGTAATGAAGGTCTTAAGGACTCAACTGCCTCCACTTCTAGAATCCTCAGCCTCACCATCTGTCTCCACATATCCATGCTCTCTAGCTACCTATGTTAAATGCTCTATCTCTATCTTTGCCTCCGTTATATGTTGATCTTTCTCCCTAAGCTCATGATGCAAGTGTTGGATTGTCTCCTGTAAGAAACATGACGTTTAGGATTTATAGGACATAAAGGACACGAAACACAAATCACAAACATACATACATGCATTATTTTATTTGCTTTCACTAACTTACATGGAATGAGTCTACTAGGTCATAACCCTTGTTAGAGCAACAATCATATCGACCATAGCCTTAGCCTGCACATAAGGGATCTATAATAGTGAAATAACATTCCCAGTAACACATCATACATCATGCTTAAAATATGAGAAAATTAAAGAGAAAATACTTACATGGGTGGTCTTGACCAACTTGAATATACAGATAAATCGAGTGATTTGTAATGACATCATCGATCTAGTTAGTGAATTCATGCAAAACTCCATCAAATTGTCTGACATATAAGTCAAGTTACTCACCACCATAGGCTCCACGCTACCAGACAAAGATTTACAAACCCATTTGTGACCTCGAACGATAGTAGAGCCAGATATAAAAATGTAGGCCTCTAAGTCACCTAGGCAATGGTACCTCTAACCATGTGTTGCAGGACAATCCCTTTATTGGGTGCATAATAAGGAATGTGCAGATAACTGCCTCGAACAAAAGAGGCTCCCCATGAGTGCGCCAATCATCTATGACCTACAAATGACACCAGCAAAAGATAATTACACCCTTGACAAATAACATAACGCTATAGCAAGATCCTCAACCCCGAGATCCCTCGCTAAAAATAAGCTTGAAGGTGGATGTTGTGGGATAGGTCACTCATCTAAGCCCTTACACTAGCAGAAGACGCACTCTTCTAGGCACCCTTCTTGGATGGAACACCTTATTATCAAGCAATAAGCATAAGAGATTATCTCAGCCTCTACTGCCTCTAGTGACCTCATCGCCATAGGGCCTCTCCAATTGAGGCACAACTGTAAAGAAAACATAAAATACTATACATGCAAGACCAAATGACTAAATAAAGAATAATGGCTAACTTAGTTTTATTTGTGCAAAGGAAAAAAACCTAGTCTAGAGTAATCATGTTTAAAGAAGCACATCTTGCAATAATGGAGGACTCCCTATAGGTCACCTTGCTTCATCACATAAAGCGAGACATCTGAAGGGTCCAACCCTTCTAATAGGCTTAGCTCATCACCTCATACCTATTGATAAAAAATGGTGTAAAATTCAAAATAATGAAAATGAGACTAAAGTATAAGAGAGTTGAGGGATACTTACGATGAGCACCTTATAAGCACCACACATGTATCCCTTGCCCCAACAACACCGATCAAGATAGTGGTAGAGATACGTTAGAACTACAAAGTCATAATCAAAGCGACGCAGCAAGAGCAAATCCTCCAGCACAGGCACTAGGCATAACTCGGCCACCCCTAAAAGCGCTCGAAAATAAAGACCCCAACAAAGCATATAACAAATAGCAATATGCATGCAGATCAACCACCTCATCAGTACTATCGTCAACAACCATAAGTGCCCCAGCCTGAATACTTGACCTCATCACGATTCTGCACCCTTTGAGTAGGGGAACATAATTAAGGACTTTCTATAGATAATCTCTTTAGAGAATTAGATCGTGTATGCCCAAATCAGTAGTTAGTGGAATGCCCGCAAATTGCAACCTAGTTGGAAAGGTGAAGTCTTTAGGAGTGATCATAATCTCCCTAATCAAGGGCAGATGAAAGGTGTGGATTGTGTCCATTCATTGCTCGACCAATGCATGCATCATCGATGGGTCAATCCTTAGTGTCTTGTATAATAGCATCAACAAAAAGGTATAGAAATGCATCCCCTCTAGACAAGCTAAGACTTGGGGGTGCAATGTATAACCCACAACCCAGAAGGACCACTAGAGTCACCTCCCTTCTAAAAGGAGACAACCCTTGATAAAAAAAAAAAATCATTCAAGGACAAAATATTGCGAGATCAACAGGGTCGAAGAAGATAAGGGACTATTACGATATGTACCCTAATTGTACAAAATGTTAAATTGTGGCTAAGAGAATTTTTTTTAATGAATGGCATAGATGAAGCTACCGACATTTTAGGCATTGAGATCTATAGGGATAAATCTAAAGGGCTTATTGGCCTAAGTCAGAGTGCATACATTGATAAGGTACTGAATAGGTTCAATATGCAAGATTCCAAAAGTGGATCCTTGTGAATGTCACCTAGCATAACTGTTTACGAAACTCAGTGTCCATACACATAAGATAAGCAAAAATGCATAAGTAACATTCCATATGTTTCTGCCATTAGATCTATCATGTATTTTATGTTATGAACTCGACCTAATGTCTCATATGCACTAAGTACAATAAGTAGGCACTGGTCAAATCCAAGTGAAAGTCACCAGACAATTGTTAAGAATATCTTTAAGTACTTAAGAAGGACTAAGGATGCATTCCTAATATATGGAGAATAGGAAGACGAGCTGATTGTAAATGGTTACGTAAATGCTAGCTTCCAATCTAATAAGGACAACTTTTGATTGCAGTTAAGTTATGTGTTTTCTTTGAATGGAGATGCAATGAGCTAAAGAAGTTTAAAGCAAGACGTCGTGGCCGATTCCATAACAGAAGCTGAGTATATAGCCTCTTCAGAAGTAATTATGAAAGTTGTTTAAATTAAAAAATTTATTACTAGACTAGACTTATACTATGATAATAATAGACCCATAGCACAGGCTAAGGAGTCAAGATCACATCAACTATCCAAACACACACTCAGGCATTTTCGTCTCATTCAAGAGATCATTGAGAGGGGAGACATTAAGATATGCAAACTGTTAACCAATCACAACATTACTAATCCATTCATCGAACCACTCTCACAACCAAAGCATGAGACTCATTCTAAGTCAATGGATATTAGATACAATTTTTATTAGGCCTAGTGCAAGTGGAACATTGTTAGTTATGTGCCATAAGCCAATTCTTGTTATGAATATTTTCTTAATAATATCATGATTGCATTTTTATTAAATATCTCTTTTATTTTTTATTTACGATTAAATTATAAATTCTATAAATAGTTAATTTTACATAATGTCATCAAGAATGTAAGTTGATAGTAAAACCTTTAGGTGTAAAGGATTGTATTCTAAATTATCCCTACTTAATCATTATTATTGGGATAAGAATGAATGAAAACTAATATGTGTTTTGATTGATGACTATGTTTTACTAGTAATGAATATGAGATATTAAGTCAAACACATAGATATATCTTTAAGAAATATTGTATTGGACCAATCTGCTATGAGAATACTATATGGATAAATAGTCATAAGTGATTCTCACACAATAGTATTAACTTAATCCTCTAACTTGAAAATCAATATAGATTCCAATATGATAAGTTACATGTTTTAATACAGTCCAACATTATCTTTAACAAGATAATTATACATACCGATATTGAACATAAAGTAGATCATATAGAGGAATATGAGTGACTGAGAAAAAATTTATCTCTCACATATTTATGAGAAATATATCTCTAGACCCTCAATAAATTAGACTAAAGAGATTGCATGGTCATGCAAAAATGAATTGATAAAAGTTAGCAATGTCATTTTACATCAATCTACTTGGAGATCGAGAAAGATTTGAACTATATTAGGATAATAAAATCCATACTTTTTGTTTAATTGAGATATAATGTAATAGAAGGATTATAATACCATTTGTAAAATAGGTTAGGTCATATTATTGAGCTTCACATAATTTGGATAGTCATAATGTTTTGTTAGAACCTACTTATGACTTGTGGGTCAGAAATAAATTTTGACTTAATACCAACTTTATGTGAATCTATAAGATCGCACATATAGAATAAAACCAAAATGAAATTGAGTTTTAGTACTCCCTTTATTTATAATTAAGATAAATAAAGATATTATATAAATTATTTTATATATCTATTTCATTTTAAAAGCTAAAAAGGAATAAGATATTATCTTATCTGTATCTTTTAAGTTATAGAGCTGGTATTAATATCTTAATGGTTAAGATATATGTTAGACTAGGTTATTCAAACCTAAGTCAAAGCTTTCTTTTGATCTTGACAATATAGATTGAAAGTTCTAATGTCAATTTTAAGTGTTGTTTTTACAATTTATAAGAGTTATCTTTCATGGAAGTCAAAATCTCCATCTTTTAGAAGAACATCCAAATTCGTGGTCGGTATCCCTAAAATCACGATTGCGATACTGTTATAAGAATGGATGGAGCTAGGTCAGAGTAATTTGTAAGCAAATTCGCAGCCGCGAATTAGCTGAAGGAGCCTTGGTTATATTACAGAGTAATTCACGGTCTCAGTCACACCCTGGACTCAGTGATCTCTCGATTACGACTTTTAAGAGTGGTTAGAATACAATGACTATATTTTCCTGATGAACGAATGAGAAAGTGCCACGTGGACTAGCTGTTAGACACAAATGATATTTTCAGCTGCAATTGGAAATTCGCAATTGCAAAAAGTCAGTAGCTACCGCAATTTTAGCCTAACAAGCATTTAATGCTGAATCTGCCTAACACATCTTAGAGATTTGTTTATAGTTTTAGAGTAATGTCTCTTTGGTGAATGTGGGCTATAAATACTCCACCAAACTGATGTAAATGCAAGAAAAGAATAATTAGTAGTGTCAAAACTCTTGCAAATTTAATTCCCTACTTTAATTTCTTATTTTTTTGTATATAGTTTGGTGTGAACTTTAAACACTTTAATTTCTTATTTTTTGGTATATAGTTTGGTGTGAACTTTAAACACTTTGTGCAGGGTTTGAAAGTAAGCCCTTGAATAGAAAACTCTTGTTTAGGTTTGAGAGTTAGCTTAGTTATAAAACTCTTATATAAGTTGAAAGTGAGCCTTAGAAACTCTTGTATAGGTTAAGTGTTAGCCTTGGAAAAACACTTGTAAGGTTTGGTGTGAGCCTAAACACTAGGTTGAGTATAAGCCTTAGAAAATATTTGTAAGGTTTGGTGTGAGCCTAAACACTAAGTTGAGTGTGAACTTATAAAACGCTAGAGAATGAGTGAAATACCCAATTGGTGAATTGGGGAGTGGATGTAGGATTGGTTAATACCCAAACCACTATAAAACTCTTGTGTTCATTCTTTTATCACCCTTTCTCTAAATCTTTCACTCTTTTGTGTTTCCTTCAAAATTACAAGTTCAAATTTGCTACCAATTCAATCCCCCCTTCTTGGTGCACTAGGGCCAACAATTGGTATCAGAACCAAGTCTCAATTCAAGTCGTAATTATGTTTGAAAATATCAATGGCACAAGAAGAAGTCCACTCTCACCTTAATCCTCACTTTGATGGCAATGATTATGCTCTTTGAAAGCATAAAATGGAGATCTATCTTGATAGTGATCTCATCAACTTATGGGATTATATACTTGAATAGTGAAAGCCTCTAATAAAGATGGTTGAAGGAGTAGAGGTGGCAATTACAAGAGAAGAATGGAGTGAAGCATAAAGAAAGGCAAATGGGAAGAACAAGAAGGCAATGGTTATTCTTTTAAGCTTTATGTCAAAAGAAGAAACTGGAAGAGTCCAACATTGCCAATATACACATGCCATATGGAAAGCATTAAAAAACTATCATGAGGGCACAACTCTTATGAAATCAAGTAGGTTGGAGATGTATGTAACAGAGTGGGAGTTATTCATGATGGAAAACCATGAAAGCATTACCAAAATGACAAATAGACTCATATCAATTGTCACAAGCATGAAAAAGTTTGGAAGGACTCTTACCAACTATGAGGTAAACACTAAAATCCTCAAATATTTCCCATTAAATAAATTTGGTTCAAGAGTATGCAACATTCAATAGTCCAATCCAGAGATTGAGAAAGTGCCAACTGATGTCCTCATTGGTAAGCTTCTCACTATGAGATGGCTCTCAAGAAAGATAAAGAAGCTACGAGAATAAATACACAAAGAGGATAAGAAAGCTTTGGCCTTCAAAGCTCAAGAAGATTATTCAAGCTCAAATGACTCAAATGAAAGTGATAAAGAAGAAAAAGAGCTTGCCAAAATATCAAGAAGGACCAAGAAGTTGACGAAAATAAGAAGAGAAATAAGAATTCAAAAAAAAAATCATTTACCTATCATCACAAGGAAAAGAAGAAGTCCTTTAAGGCTACTTGGGATGATCATTCAAGTGATAAAGATGAAGATGGAGATGAAGCAGCAAAATTTGTTTCATGGCTCAAGAGGATTTCTCCAAAGAGGAAAGTACTTCTTCACATTCTTATGATGATTATGATGCATTTGATGAAATAGATGAAGAGCTTTTAAAAGCTTTCACTTTGAAATGTGATAAATATGTCACAAATGAAAACTTATAAGAAAAAATGTTCCAAACCAGAGGATGAATTTAAATCCTTAAATGATCTTGTAAATAAGTTGAGGACTTCTAATGAAGAACTTAAAAAGTCTATGAAGACTTTAAGTTTTCATCCTCTCTTAGCTCTTTGAGAAAGGAAAATGATTCTTTAAAGGATGAAGTTATAAAACTTAAAACTTTTATCTCCAAATTTTATAAAGGGAAGGAAGCTTTGGATATACTTATTGTATCTCAAAGACCTCCTTTAGTTAGGCATGGTTTAGGCCTTAATGAAACCTCTTCACTCTGTTCTTCACCCACTAAATTCATTAGAGCTTCAACACCTCAAACTTCAAATGTTGAGGTCATGGGGAAGAAAGGTGCTCCTAGTACTAAGCCATCTATGTCTAATGGCAAAGGAAGGCCCCCCAAGGCTCAAGAGTCAAGGCTCAAAAAGCAAAATATGCTTACATTTATAACAAGAAGCATGTTTAACCATACAAACATAATAAATTCTCTTCTACTTCTCATCACTCATGCACTTGCATACACTCTCACCACCCAAGTATGAGAAGTCCCCCTACTCATACTATGGTTGTGCATAGGAGCAAGACTAACAAGTTTAAGCTCCAATGTCATTATTGCATGAGATATAGGCATATCAATGTATTTTTCCATATTAGGAAGGTACATCTCAAATTGAAAAACCCTTCCAAGACTAACCCCTAAGGACCCAAGTATGTTTGGATACCAAAACAAAGTGTTTGATATTGCAGGATAGGGACTCCTTCACCAAATTCTCATCATGGAAAATCTAAAGGTGAATGGAGATTGCTAATGAAGAAGGGATAAAATTTTCAAATGGTTATTTAGTATCAAGACATTGATACTAAACTTGTAATGTATCTCTTATCCCTTATGTTTTTAACCTAATATATATGCATACATTTAGGGAGAGTTTTATTACTTGATATATCCATGTGCTCACATATTTTGTAACATCCTTATCTCTATTCATTGGCATTATCACATGAATATATTCATTGTACAAATGATATGAAATCACATATAAGCATATGCACTGTATCAAATGATATGAAATCTCACATGAACATATGTATAGGATAAATAATCATTTAGACATGTGAATTATAAAAACACGACAATGACAATTGCATTCTTGCATTTGGGATGCTTGAACATATATGCAGTGTTTGCATAGTTATATGACAAATTATTTCATGTTATGTGCTTATTATAGCATCATAAATAATGGTGTTTGAGAGCACATCTAAAAGTATAAAGAGCATCTAGAAATTAGAGAATGGACGAAGGTGATGAAGGAATGAAGAAAATGGACTAAAAGCAAAACTGTTTAACTTTCAACCAATAGGGAAAAGCCACCAATCTCTTGTCCTATTAGAGTAAGAATACAAATTATATTTATCTTCCATTATAGACTGGTAAGAGAGGAGATAAGGTCGAAATACACCAGATGAAAGAGAGAGAGAGCTAAGGAAGAAAGAAAGAAAGGAAGAAAGGAAGAAGAAGAAGAAGAAGAAGGAGAGGAAGAAGTGTAGGCTGCCTAAGGTTTTCCAATTTTGGGACAATAGGTAAGTAATTTATGTTCTTCTCAACTGAAATTAACCTCTCATGACATGTTAATCATGCATGGTTAGTGAGAATTATGGAGTAATTGAGGTAGAACTCTTGGATGGAAGTTGTAATCCAAGAGAACAAGAGCTGATTCTGTTGATTTTACTGTTAGAGCAGAATTTTTCACCCACGATTTCATAACCCTAGAAGAAGAATTGGGGAAAGTGAAAAACATGAAAGTTGTAGCCTTATGTCTCATATAAATTCATATGAAACAGTTTTACTTGATTCTGTGTGTGTGAAGAGATATGGCTCCTTCATCAGGACTGGTTCAAAAACGAACCGAGATGATGTCAGTCTTCTGTTTTGTTATATTTTGATGACTTTATATTCTGATTTTGACAGAGTGAAAAACATGAAACTTGTAGCGTTATATTCCATCTAAATACATGTTAAGCATTTTTGATTAATTTGCTGTGTGGAAAGAGATATGGCTCATTGATTGGGATTGACTTTGTACCCAAATGACACACTACCTTTCTTTTAATTTCGTTTTCAAAGAATTTGATGACCATAGACTCAGAATTTAATGATGGTCCAAACTTGAAATTTGTATATTTATTTTTGATCTACATACCTGTGAAATATGGTTGCCAAATCCAGCATGGTTGCTGAGAAATTGTCCCTTTATCATGACTGGTTGTCAACATCTTATGAACCTACTTGCCCCGAGATTGGTCTTTTGTTTTGGTGACCTTATAAACTGAACTGGATAATGAGTAAAACATAAAAAATATTCATTTATATGTTTTGTAACTGATGGTAGAATATCATTACCATTGGACTAGTATAATTTGAGATCTGCCTAAGAATGTAAGACCTATTCAGACTGAGATGACATTGCAACAGGGCAGAACTTAAAAATTCACCACATTTTATGTGTATCTGATATTAGCCTGAAAGTTAAATATGTTGTCCCATTATATGTCTAGTTTGTTTCAAAAAAAAGAATCAAGCCATTTGGATTAATATATCTAGAGTTATTACTGTGAGAGTGTAGCGAGCTCAGGCTACCCTATTAGGAATACATGCATAAACACTAGGTCCACTTGCATGGATCATACCATAACTGCATACCAAGCATTCATAATCATTTTGACATACTTATAACCATATATGTATCAAATTCTAAGATCTCAAAACTTTGAAGAAGCCCTAGAGAGAGAACCAAACCTACCGTAAAGGTCAGTAACATCAAAAGGTGAGTAAAAACCATAATTGGATTCAACGGGTGTATGTGATAATTATATGATATGATTATGTTCTATTACATGTATATATGATTGAATTGTTACATGTTACATGAAAATATAAGTCAAGTGAGAAGGATTGAATTATTACATGTTACATGGGAATAATATGATTATGTTCTATTACATGCATATATGATTGAATTGTTACATGTTATATGGGAATACAGGCCAAGTGAGAATTAAATGCTCTTAATGATTACTTGGCATATCATTTGTGAATAAGCACTTGCATATGGAACTAAAAGAGGCATTGTGACCGACTTGTCAAACACTTGCAAATTACAAGAAGATGGACCAATAGGTCCCAAATCATATGTTACATGAATCACATGAATATCTCGGGAGCAATGTTTGCCTTACTCGGTCACGACAAAAACAAAGCTATTGCATTTGCACTTGCGAAGTCAATTGTTATACTTGCAATGTATCTTGATGATATTTGATTATAGATTATGCCATGAGAATTTGATTATTGTTTTTATTCACTGAGTCGCCACTCATCAAATCACAATTATTTTTCAGATACTGAAGCATAGACTTTGGACACTTTGGTACATAAAGTTTTGCATAGAGACACATGGAACACAGATCGTCGGCTGAATTCCAACTCTCTCTCCTTGCGTCATGTACATACATTTGATATGAACTAGTTATGGTCACTGGTTCTGGCATTAGTTAACACATGTGTACATTAAATACATATGGGATTATATATGTATGATGAATAAACCTTAACGTGTATGCATTTCCAAATGTGTAATGCCATGATTTGCAACTGAAGATGATATTTACAGTTGGTGGTATCAGAGGGTTCAAGCACACGCGGGGCAGACGTGCAAATCCCAGTGTGTATGACATCACAGGGCCGATGGGCAAATCTCAGATGTTGAGTGCTCTGATAGCTATCAGCTGTAGCCACATTATGATGTTACAATTTATGGTATCAAAACTGATTTACAAATGAGAACAATGGATGTCATAGTTATTGGTTTGACAAATGAATTTAGATGTTACATTTTTGGTATCAGAGAGGGCTCAAGCATACGCCGGGTAGATGTGCAAATCTTAGTGTGTATGACATCGCGGGGCCGACAGGCAAATATCGGATGTTGAGTGCTCTAATATGTACTCTAACATGTTTGATTTGAATTGATTTGATTGATTATGTGATAAGTTAAATCAATTCATTTTGTATTTTAGGTTTTCTTCATTTCAAATGTTCAAATCAATCATCAAAAATCATATACTCTACTAGGGTCATATATGACAATTCTGAAATTTCTAGCCCTAGTTTGTATGTTCAAGCATCTTTAAATGTTTGAATTATTTTACATTTATGTTTCATCCATTTATTTTCTTATATGACATATTTGATCAATTATGCAAAATTACTTATGTTTGTTATTTTAATTTGAGTTTGTACAATTGACAAGTTTATGGTCATTCCCTCTCATATTCCTTATTTTCTCTTTTATTCCCTCATATTCCTCTCTTTTTGATCTTGACAAAGGGGGAGAGATAATTAATTGAATATACCAAGGGGGAACATACAAAAAGAGGAGAGAAAAATTGAGCTACATTTGTATAAGCTAAGACATTGGTCTTATTAGAGTAACTAAGAGGGAGTATAGATTGAGGGGGAGTAGTTTCATACTTAAGATTCAAATGACTTCAAAATCATTCTCTTAGGAACCATACATAATTGTTTCTTTATCCTTTGGATATTCAATCTAGATTGTCAAAATCAAAAAGGGGGAGATTGTTAGACTAGGTTATTCAAACCTAAGTCGAAGCTCTCTTTTAATCTTGACAATATAGATTGAAAGTTCTAATGTAAATTTTAAGTGTTATTTTTACAGTTTATAAGAGTTATCTTTTATGGAAGTCAAAATCTTCATCTTTTAAAAGAACATCCAAATTCGCAGTCGGTATCCCCTAAATCGCTACCTCGACACTATTATAAGAATGAATGGAGCTAGGTCAAAGGAATTCGCGAGCGAATTCACAACCGTAAATTAGCTGAAGGAGCCTTGGTTGTATTACAGAGAAATTCATGGTCTCAATCGTGCCCTAGACGCAGTGATCTCAAGATCGCGACTTTTAAGAGTTGTTAGAACACAACGACCATATTTTCCTGATGGATGAATGAGAAGATGACACGTGGACTAGCCGTTAGACACAAATTGTATTTTCAACCGTAATTGGAAATTCACGACCGCGAAAAGTCAGTAGCAACCATGACTTCAGCTTGACAAGCATTTAATGCTGAATCTGCCTAGCACATCTTGGAGATTTATTTATAGTTTTAGAGTAACATCTCTTTGGTGGATGTGGACTATAAATACTCCACCAAACAGATGTAAATGCAAGAAAAGAACAATTGGTAGTGCTAAAACTCTTGCAAAGTTAATTCTCTACTTTAATTTCTTATTTCTTTGTATATAGTTTGGTGTGAGCTTTAAACACCTTATGTAGGGTTTGAGAATGAGCTCTTGAATAGAAAACTCTTGTTCAGGTTTGAGAGTTAGCCTAGTTGTAAAACTCTTCTATAGGTTGAAAGTGAGCCTTAGAAAACTCTTGTATAGGTTGAGTGTCAGCCTTGGAAAAACACTTGTAAGGTTTGGTGTGAGCCTAAACACTAGGTTGAGTGTGAGCCTTGGAAAACACTTGTAAAGTTTGGTGAGAGCCTAAACACTAAGTTGAGTGTGAGCTTGTAAAATACTAGAGAATGAGTGAAATACCCAATTGGTGAATTGGGGAGTGGATGTAGGATTGGTTAATACCTGAACCACTATAAAACTCTTGTGTTCATTCTTCCCTTACCCTTTCCCTAAATCTTTCATTCTTGTGTGCTTCCTCCAAAATTACAAGTTCAAATTTGTTAACAATTCAACCTCCCCTTCTTGGTGTACTAGGGCCAACAATATATATGTATGTTTAAAGTTTTCTAATAGTTTATGAAAACTTTCATGTTGCCTTTTAAGAAAATGTTTTAGAGAGTGAAGAAAAAAAACTCTAGTGCTAACACACTAATTGTTTTGGACAACCTGTTCTTATGGATATATGCAGAGGATATTAATCATTTTGGTAGCATCTAAATTTGACGATTTACACTTCAAGCTCGAGGTTGGGTTTTACCAATATAAACCCCATCTCTGCCTTCCAACAATCTTGTTATCTATTATATGAATTGATAAGGTTTTTGCATCATTTTTTTTATTTAATTGAATCGCATGGATTGTTGGTGAATTTTGTACGTAAAATTTTTTTTTTCCCATTGTGCTTATTATACTAAACCCAACAATTAGAAAAAAAAAAGTTTTAAATCTAATTAAATTAAGTAAAAAAATTTGATAATTCTAAATGTTCTTGGATAGATTTAAAAAAAATAAAATTTATGGACTTTACTGATAAAACATAAAAATTGAGATTATATTTAAAAATTTATCTAATTTAAATATTTTTAAAAATTTATTCATATTCAATATAAATGAAAAACTTGCCTTAAAAATATAAAAGAACAAATTAATTTTTTATTGAATTTCAAAAATAATATTTAAGTTTCTAATAAAACTATTAAATTTGATCAACATTATTAAGTGTAGTTGCACCAACAATACATAGATAATATTTTGATAAATTAAAATATAAAAATTTATTAAAATAATTAAATGACAGGTGCAGCAAATGTGTAGCTCTATAAAATGTCTCTACATATGACTAATCATAAGTTCGTACATTACGTGAGATCATTATAATAATAAATTTTAAATAAATTTAATATTTATTTTATTCAAAAATTATTTACTTATTTATTTATTTTATTCAAAATTATTATTAAGTAAATAAAATAATAAAAAAAATTCTTAAAATTTATAAGTTATTTGTGGAGGTAGTTATAATAAAGGTAGGTAAATTTAATATTTATTTTTATTAAATAAATAGTTAATTAATTAACTAATATTATTTTATTAAAAGTTATTGTTAAGTAAATAAAATAATAAAATAAATTTCTTAAAATTTTTAAGTTATTTATGGAGATAATTATAACAAAAAATTGTCTATTAATTCATATTTTTAATTTTATGTGACACAGTTTTAAGAGAAAATTTATTAAGTTTGTTGGATTAGGATGGTTAATCCTAAATCTTGAACATCTTTTGATCTTGACAAAGGAGATTGATCATCACTAATATTTCAAATAAGTGTTGATTTTGCAGAAATGGATAAATCTTTTAAGAAGAGATGAAAAAAATTGTTAAACTCAAAAGTAACATATAAATCGTGACCACAATCCAGGATTTGCAACCGCGACTCATGTTAAAACATGCTGAAAATCATGCAGGCGAAATCGCAGAGCCATTTTCAGCTGCGATTCACTCAAATGAAGGAGTCCAAAAATGCCAGACGAATTCGCGGTGTGTGTCATGCCTCAGTCGCGATCGTGAATTTCAAAGTAACTCAAGATGGTAGTAAGTCCACAAACTAGAGCATGACAAGTGTCCTAAGTGACCGTTAAAAGACAAAAATTGTGAAGGCTATGTGTTGGTAGCGACCGCAATTCGTCTAGTGGAAAATGCAAGTTCTAGCAGATGAATTCGCGTCCTCAGTCGGGTCCTGGACAAAGTAATTTGCGGCCACTACTTTTATCTAGCAGTTGAAAGACAACAACTATATTTTCTTAGTGAAACAATGAGAAGCCGCCACGTGTACTATCCGTTAGACACAAACATAATTTTTCATCGTAATTTTTGGCTCCTATATGGAAATTCGTAATTCGCGATCGCGAAAGAGTAGTAGCAACCGCGAATGAAGCCTATCAAGCATTTAATGTAAAATCTATCTAGCACACTTTGAAGATTTTATACCAATTTTTATTGCAACTTCTCTTTGGTGGGTAGAGGCTATAAATACCTCACAAAATAGATGCAAATGCAAGAGAATTCATTAACTTCTAACCCAAACTATTGCAATTTTGCTACTCAATCTTTTCTCTCCTTTAATTGATTGTTTGGTGTGAACATAAACACCATTTGAAAAGGTTGAAGTGTTAGCCTGATAAAACACTCTAGAGAGGTTGTTGTGTGAGCCTGAAAAACACAAGTGTAAAGGTTGTTGTGTGAACCTCTAAAACATAAGTGTAAAGGTTATTATGTGATCCTTAGAAAACACAAGTGTAAAAGTTTAGTGTGAGCTTGAAAACACCATTGATAGTTAGTGGAATACCCAATTACTGAGAATTGGGGAGTGGATGTAAGGTCGATTATACCCGAACCACTATAAATCGTGTGTCTTCATTTCTCTTTTACTTTTCTATTTTTAATTTTCACACACTAATTCAACCCCCCTTCTTGGTGCTAAGGGCCAACAATTTATCTAATACTCCTTGGTTTTATACTTATAGTGATTGTTCACTCTCATTATAGCTGCATCTTGACTAAAAGAGACTTGCAGAGGCATGGCCATAAGAAGTGGTGGAGGCAGATGGCCTATCTTATGGGCGGTGCTTGCTGGTAGAACCCTCCCTTCATGAATGGTATCTGGGAGAACAAGTCTTTTATTGGTGAGAGGGCTTGGAAGCTCAGTCCATTCCTTAGTGTCTGCCTTTAGACATGTTAAGGAGGGCCCAGAGCTCTATGTGACGATGCGATTCGTGTCGTGGGAACAACTTGTCTCAGACTGGACTTTATATAGGACTTGGATGATTGGGGCCTTAATTGGTATGTTCCCACTGTTAGAGGTGACTATCTAAGCATTTGTGCAGTATGAGGTAGATGAGGGATTGTCCATTAGCATGGGGCTTAAGGAATTATTATATAGGTCTCTTAGAGGGCCAATGTACCTACTCCTATATCTTGGGGTCGTAAGGGGCCTGTAGGTCTACATCTAGAGGGTTAAAGTTTATGGTGATAGGTGAGTTAGATCCTGTGCCGGAGAACATAGTGGAGTCCTACATGGCCTCTTTGACAGGATTAATGATATCATTGCAACTTACCCAATTAGCTTGCACCTTTAATTTAGTCGAGACCACCCATGTGAGTTTCTTTCATTCTTTTACCCTTGTTAGTCTTAATTAGAATCTTATGCTACTAATATTGTCTTTATTTTCTTTACAGATCCCTTATGTCCAGGCTGAGGTAATGACAAACTTGATTGCAGCCTTGAAGAGGGTCGTGACACAGTAGACACTATCTATGTAGGTTAGTAACAGAAGGCTAATAACATATGGGAGAATATGCATGCATGTTTATGACTTATGCCTTTGTGTGCTTTTTTGTCCAACCTATCATAACCCTTAGGTGTCTTGTAGGAGATGATCCATTTCTGGTGCACGACCTTCGAAATATGGATTAACATTTAGAAGAGGTTGAGGCCCATATAGAGGAGTTGACCTGGGTAGTTGAGGAGGGCTCTAGTGATGGGTACATGGCCAATGATGGAGTGGAAGATGATGAGGAGATGCCTTCAGCAAATAGGAAGGATTGAGCATACCCAACACTTATAGATCTTTTAGAATTTTCCTTTTCAATTATAGTACATTTTGGAACTTTTGTTGATTTTATAAATAATTGTACTTGATATTCGAGCAATTTGAAAGCCCCATTATTTTTTTGAATGTTTACTTTGGTAGTAAGACCATTTTAAGGATACATTGTTGCGATGATGCCTTCATTTTACCAACATCTAAAATCCTTACATAATTTTAGCTCAATTTTGTCTCCCAAATGTATAACTATATGATTTTGCCCATTTGTTTGCATATATATGTGTCTTAAATTAGTATCAGATTTTGTCTCAAAGGAAGAAGGGAAAGTCTACCCACTTTTCTTGTAAAAAGTAGAGGCTTGTATAGACCAACAAGTTGTCTGTACGAACTAGTAGAAGGTTGTATAACCTTATACAATTGTTTACAATTGTAAAGGATAAACCAATTTTTCTTATTCTATAAATACACATGTGATTTTGCTCTTCACACCCTCTATTTCCACCACTCAAAACCATGGTGAGAGTTTTTTTAAGGTCTCTCCCATCCTAGATCTAGTCTGATCTACCTTGGATTAGTCTTAAGGCCCTCTGCTATATATTGTCTGTTCATCTAGACATAATTTTTCTTCGAGAAGCTTATGATTTATGGGATTTCACTACCCATACTTTTCATTTGGGGATTTTGAGATTTGCCTTATACTAGAAGAGTTCAAGGCCATCCTTATTGTCCCTTAGTGCCTTAGAAGAGGGATTGAATAAGGCAATGACAAGTAAAAACAAATAACAACAAATGCAAAGATAATGAAGAATCGAGATAACCAATTTATAGAGGTTCAACACAATTTGCCTATGTCCTCTCCTCTAGTATTCCCACTAGACCCTTTCATTATCCAGATAGCTTACAGGTGCTATCAACCACCTTTACAATAGTAGTTTTCAGGCACTACCAAGCCATTATAAGTACACTTTCGGATGCTACTAAAACCATTTTCTAAAGTAGTTTATAGGTACTACCTTAAACCTTTCATAAATATGGTTTTAGATCTCCTAAGATCTCCTAGCTAAAGGCTTTCTCAAAAGAATTTACAACTTAAAAATTTGAGAAAGTGCACTCTCACTCAAGCAATAAATAATTTAGAATACACTCACATGGTATGCCTGATTTGGTAGAGAGTTTTAAAAGAAGCCTTGAAAGCTTGTTCTTCAACTTTGTTTGTGAAGATAACTTTTGTAAGCTTTGACAATGATCTTCTCTTGAAGCTAGATCACACTTGTTTCACCCTTTTTATGTAAAAATTACTTTCATAATACAAATACTTGTTTTTGACTATTTTTCTCTTTTATATTTCTATTGTGGAAGGCTCTTTTTATAGGCAAAGACATGGAACTAGTTGTTAGAAAGAAGGCTATCACTCTATATCACAGAGTAGTCACTCAGTGCCTATTGGAAAATCTCTATGCCCATTATTGGGTGATTTTTCAAATAAAATACAAATTCAACGATCGTTGATCTCATTGAAATGCTCATTGAAACTAACTGTTAAAGAGAGATTTACCTATACACTCATCTTTTAAGTTTCTCAATTTTTTACTTAACAACTCTTTTAACGACTGTTGGAACTTCTCAATGTCTGTTGGAATTTAACTTTAACTCTTATTGAGACATGAACAATGTCAGTTGAAAATTTTTAGGAGGATGTGAACTTGATGCTCTATTTTTCAAGATTTTTAATAGTGCTTCAACGACGTTTGGCTAGATTCCAATACCCATTAAGAAAGATCTTAATGACTATTGCATTTTTAGGGTGCCCCATTTGAGGGTCCATACATTTTAGCTCTGCCTGGGAACTTCTTTAGTGCCCATTGGTAAATTCCAATGCCTGTGTCGAGATCTTGAAAGTTTTGTTCACGTCATGTCACTTGGTTCAATGCTTGTTGCGAAATTGCAATGCCTATTTAGATTTCAAAGAGCCACGCCCATTATGAAAAATGGAATACCTATTGTGAAGGTCAACTTACAAGGCTTAAGTGATTGAATTATTCAACTCCTGTTGTGTTTTGAAAGAACCACTAGTTAAAAGGTATAAAAGATTTTAATCATACTTGTGTGTCATTTCAACACCTGTTGAGAATCTTCAATTCTCATTGATGAAATCATAATGCCTATTGAAATGTGGCAACACCCATTGGCTTTGAATACTTGAGTTTTACCAAAACTCTTTTCTAAATATCTTTGATCAAAAGATTGATGTACCTGCAAGATATTAACCAACTTGGACAAGAGCTAGCTTTTAGATGTGTTTGTAATCATCAAAACATGTTTGGTTTACCATACTCCCGAGTTAGGTTCAACAATCCTTAACTGTCATGTCATGGTTGTAGACCAAATTGCACTATCCCAACTAGATTACCTATATGTTCAGAAGATGACGAAGTTGTTTGACATATAATATGATAAGGTATCTAGTTATATGTTAGGTGAGGAGAAAATCTTGATGACTCATTTTCTCACTCTGTACCCTTCTATAGAGGTCATGCTTGGGGGTTTAGGCTCGCATTGTGGTAGCAATTCTAATGGGCAAGTTTTTGTTGTAGAGAGAGGATGAGAAGATTGACCTATAAATTCTACCCCTCTCTGAGGAGGCTGAGTCAGGGGAAGACTCCCATACCGATGATCCTGGATAAGAACATCATGGGTTTGGAAAGAGTGTCCCTCGGTATTGGTGACTCTTTCTTTAGGATCCCATTGTTACTCTAGATATGAATTTTTTATAGCTTTCACTTTTGCCATTTCATTTCTTTAGTCATTTTAATTACTACTTTTTGTTGCCTTAATTTTTCTTGGACCACCCTTACAAGTTTTTAATCCAGTGGGCTACTCACTTTTGCTTAGGCCACCCTTTCTAGTTTTCAACTTAACCAGCTTATTACTTTTTCTCTTTCTCTCTTTTTTCTTTCTTTTTTTTTTTTTAGATATGGTTGCATTAGAGGTTAGGTTTTTTGGCTCCTTCCACCATAGATGTAAGACTTTACTATTCACAACATCATTCAAACTGTCATCTATCAAGGCTTACAAGTAATAAGGAGGATTGGACGAAATGGATGTCACATATCACTACAACTAACATTTGCTAGAGTTGCCCATGGTGTAGGCTTTCACAAGTAACACCGAGGACTTGTGGGGATTGTGTAATCATCCCAACTTTGGCATTCGACACCTTCTATGATCTAGCCGAGGTGCGTTGTCAGTTCATCGATTCTCAGCACCGAGTGGACTTCCTTCTTTTTTTCATTAAGGGTCCCTTATCTCAACACTTCTTAGATAGGGTCATGATCACTTGCGCAATTTGCCACATTTATGACCACCATGCTGGTGCGGATCCTAGTCCTAAGGATGATACTGACTACATGGCTGGTTACGTGACTTCTAAAATTGTAGAGACCTTCCCATCTTACCAATGCATTAACAAATAATGGAGCTTTATGGAAAAAAAAAACTTTCATATATTAGTTTCAGCTTAAAGATATGTTTGATCAAATTTACTTTAATTATACAAATATATTTTCCTTCGATATTATGTTTAACATAAACCATTTACATTTTGCATATTACACATTAATTAAATGCACAATCACTACTTTTAATAATGACACATTAGATCATGCAATTGCCTTGCATAATGCTTTTACCTTACTAGTCCCTTATCCTTTAGCTTCATCTTCTCTATTGTAGCTCAACTCTTCTGCCACTGGTCCCTTAGTGGTCAATCTCACACCCTCAAATTTTTCTTTATATATTTCATCTTTGTGGTCTAACTTTTGCCTAAACCACACTTTCTGGGTTTTCAACTTAGTGAACTATTTTTGCTCTTTTTCTTCTTTCTTTTTTTTTTATGCCCTAACTTTCGCCTATGCCGCCTTTTTGGGTTTTTGACTTAGTTGACTATTGTTATTATTATTATTATCATTTGTCTCTCACCTCACATGAAGTAACTTTTTATCCTATCTAAGTTCAATGGTTCAGTAAACTCATTCCCATCCATATTTAATAATTTCACTCCCACCTAAATAAATCTATTTGACTGCATAGGGACCTTTCAAATTCAAAATTTCTCTCATGGATCTTGAACTTGGGGCTGAATTGCTTTTAGCGCCAATCACCAATCTTTATTATATTTAACATGATTTTTTAGTTAAATATATTGGTCATTATGGCCTAAATATGGTACATACCCTTCAATCTTTTTTCATCTAACATTGCTAGCTGTTTGAATATGTTTTTCACCCATTGGTACTCAGGAACCTCATATTCGAATAACACTCATAAGGACTTTACTTATAGCTCGATCAATAATACTATCTCCATTTTGTATACTAAAGGATATGGTGTCATCCCTGTTGATGTCCTTGTCATAGTTTGATAACCCTACAATGCAAAAGACAACTTCTTTGACCAATCTTTGTAAGTCTCAACCATTTTAGCAATGATGTCTTTAACATTCTTATTAGTTGCCACAACTGCCCTATTTGCTTATGGCCTATAGGGTGATGACTTATGGTAGGTCACCCTATACTTTTCTAAGATTGCTCTGACTGTAACATCTTTATCCCTATTCATGGGCATTATCACATGAATATATTCATTGCACAAATGATATGAAATCTCACATGAACATATGCACAAGATAAATAATCATTTAGACATGTGAATTGTAAAAACACGATAATGACAATGG
>CATIWR010014107.1:0-15930 GCA_949677035.1 Omphalea diandra | reverse complement strand
TTTTCTCTATCTTTATAAATGTCTTTTTGTTTTGTTATCTATTTGGTCTGTCTTATATATATCTTCTATCCACTTTTCTATATATATATCTATATATATATATATATATATATATATATATATATATATATATATATATATATATATATATATATATCAAAGTTATTTTTATATGCAATTCGTTTATTTTGTATAGATAACTTAAATGCTTTTTGCATTCTCAGAGATCCTCTACATAGGCCCTTCATATTCTTACTATTAATTATCTATACAGATAATATGTTGTTTGTATAGACAACCTTGGTTAAATAAAAAATGAGAAAAAGAAAGGAAAGGATGAAGAAAAGAGAGAAGAGAAAAGAAAAGAAAAGAAAAAGAAAAGGAAAAAAGAAAAAGAAAAAAAGAGATAAGAAAAAAGTGACAAAATAAGGCAAATACGAATATAGAAAGATTAAAAAATGAATAGCAAAAGGAAAGGGCTTAAATCCAAAATAAAAAAATATCATCAAGGTGAATCCTGATGACCTTAAAAAGAGATCAAGACAAAGGAACTAAAATAGGAAAAAGCAATCCTTAATAAGGAGAAATGTTAAGATGAAAGAATTGGAGGATAAGAAGTTTGAGGAATAGACTCAATATAAATTAGAGCCTCAATGACTTAGCAAACCACCGAGTAAAATGAACCTTACAAAAGCACCCTCAAGTTGATGATCTTGTATCCTTTTAGTAATCTTAAAACAAGTGAATGGCTTATTCACTTTGATCAAAGTATTTATCACCATAACATTTTTCTCTAAACCTATGCAAGGTTAAAACCTTTAAAAAAAAAAAAAGAATCTAGAGTAATGCTCGAGGGAAAAATAAAGAGATCTAAAGATAAGCCTAAAACCAAAATTAAAAGAATCTAAGTAGAGAGAACTAAAAAAGCTTGAGGGCAAAAAAATGAGAATTTAGAGAGAAGCCTAAAGGTAAAGCTTGAGGGCAAAACAAAATAGAATCTAGAGAAAAGCTTGGAAAATAAAAAAAAAAAATCATAGAGAAGCTTAAGGATAAGACTAAGAAAACCAAGAGATGCAAAAGAATAAAATTCATTTTAATACCTACATAGAGTTGATAAAGACATGACTAATCTTAGTACCTATTGAAAGTTGTTAAGAATGCAATCTATCGTACTACCTATTAAGAGTTACTAAAGACATAATCCATCTTAGTACCTAATGATAATTGCTAAGGACACAATCCATCCTAGTAATTGCAGAGAACCACTAGGAATATAACCCATCTTGGTACCTATTGAAAGCTATTAAGGAAACAATCCATAGTTTAGTACTTGTTGAAAGTTGCTAAGGAAACAACCCACCTTTAGTACTTATTAAAAGCTAGTAGGGAATGCTACCTTAGTACCTACTGAAAGTTGCTAGAAGAGTCCACATCTTGTACCTGCTAAGAGCTACTAAGGAATGCTACCTTTGTACCTACTAAAAGTTACTAAAAGAAGTGTCCACCTTAATACCTACTAAGAGCTACTAAAAAAGTCATATCCTTATTTATCCTTTTTTTTTTTTTTTGTATTTACATTTTTTGTTGAATGCTTTGATATGCCTTGTGCAATGATCCTTTTATTAAAATGTCATTTTTTTAAAACCTATAAAGTAAAAGGGATCATATAAGCATTAGATTTTTATATTGCTAGGACATAAGATCGATGATGAGAACCATGTTAGTTTCATATCCAAGAGGATGATGATGACAATGTCCAAAGAGGGGCAAAGCTTGAACAAAATTTAAACTAAACTAAACCCACAAACACCTAAGCTAAAAACCACCAATTTTGAGTTTTCATAAGATGTTTGTATAACAAGTACATATTTGTACAACCAACTTAGATAGCTATATAAACATTATTGGCCCTAATGCACCAAGAAAGAGGGGTTGAATTGGTGGTAGATTTGAACTTTTGATTATAGAGGATGCTCACAAAAATGAAAGATTAGAGGAAGAGTAGGAGAAGAATGAACACAAGAGTTTTATAGTGGTTTGAGTATTAACCAACCCTACATCCACTCCCCAATTCATCAATGGAGTGTTTCACTCAATCACTACTGTTTTACAAACTCACACTCAATTTAGTGTTTAGGCTCACACCAAACCTTACAAGTGTTTTCCCAAGGCTTACACTCAACCTAGTGTTTAAGCTCACACCAAACCCTACATGTGTTTTCCCAAGGCTCACACTTAAACCTATACAAGAGTTTTCTAAAGCTCACTCTCAAACCCAAACAAGGTGTTTAAAGCTCACACCAAACTATGTATAAAGAAATAAGGAATTAAAGTAGAGAATTAACTTTACAAGAGTTTTGGCACTACTAATAGTTCTTCTCTTGCATTAACATTAGTTTTGTGGAGTATTTATAGCTCACATCCACCAAAGAGATGTTACTCTAAAACTTTTGTTAGACTAGAATGATTAATCCTAAGTTTAGAACCTCTTTTGATCTTGACAAAGTAGATTGATCATCACTAATATTTCAAATAAGTGTTGATTTTGTAGAAATGAATCAATCTCTCAAGAGGAAATGAAAGGAGTTGATAAACTCCAAAGTGACATGTAAATCGCAACCGCAATCTAGGATTCGCGACCGCGACTCATATTAAGACATGCTAAAATTCAAGCAGGCGAAATCGTGGAGCCATTCTCGGTCGCGACCTTTGGAAAAGAAGAAGCCAAAATGTGACAAATGAATTCGCGGTGAAAGTCATGCCTTAGTCATGACCGCGAATTTCAAAGAAACTCAAGAGGGAAGCAAGTCCATAACCACAGCTTGACAAGTGTCCTAGAAGACTGTTGGAAGTCAAATTTTACGGAGGCATCTTATTGGTAGCGACCACAAACCCTGTGGAAGAAAGTTGACCACTTTGGCAGATGGATTCGCGTCCTCTAACGCGGCCTGTGCAAGAAAACTCGCGACCGCGACTTCTGAAAGTAGGTAAAAGACAACAACTATATTTTCCTGGTGAACTAATAAGAAGCTGCCACATGGCTAGCTGTTAGACATAAACGGGGTTTCCCTTGAAGAATTTGGATTTCGCAACCACAAAATATAGTAGCGACCGCGATTTCATCCTGACAAGCATTTAATGCAAAATCTGTCAAGCATGTCTTAAAGATTTGATGAGCTATGATCTGCAACGTCTCTTTGGTGAAGTTTGGCTATAAATACTCCACCAAACAACCATGAATAAGGTTGCTAAGGAATTTATTATAAGTGATTAAAGCTCTCAATCTTTGTTACTCATTTTCTTCATCTTCTTTATGAAATTGTAATTGTTAGGTGTGAGCATTAAACACCAAGTAGTGAGGTTTTGTGTTAGCCTATAAAAACACTTCAAGAAAGGTTTAAGTGTGAGCCTAGTGAAACACTTGAGTGAGGTTTTGTGTTAGCCTAAAAACACATTGTTATAAGGTTTTGTGTTAGTCATCAAAACACAAGTTGTTGGGTGTGAGCTTGAAAACACCATTGAGATAGTGAAATACCCAATTGATTAATTGGGGAGTGGACATAGGGTCATTTATACTCGAACCACTATAAATTGATTGTCTCTTTTCCACTCTTTCTTCTCCCCTTTATCTTTATTTTTGAAATTTTTATTCACCAATTCAACCCCCTTTCTTGGTGCTTAGGGACAACATTAAGTTATACGATTCATTTGTTCCCTATTTTCTATTCATCACTCTCTTTCTATACCTTAATCATCCTCTTCCTTTTCCTCTCTTTTATGTCTTTATCAAAGCTCTCCCATGGATTGATAATGCAAACTACAACAATAACCTCCCTCAGTACTGCTTCAATAATAGTCATGATGACTTCCTCAAGGATCCTAAAATCTATCTTAAATATCCATTAATTAAGAGGTATAACATTATAATAGTTCGAGAGAAGATTTTTGCTTATATTTATCTTTCAGCATTGGGCGAAATGATCATCTTATTATCAATAAGACCTAGAATCTCATGCCTCAACCTGTAATAATCATCAGTGTTAATGCCTAGCCCCTTGATGAAAAACATAGTATGCATTTGAATTATATCCTCTTGGTAGTAGGTTAGGAGATGGCCTTGGTGCCAGAGTTTTTAGTATTCCCCTGTAGTCTTTCAAATGCCTTAGAGAGAGGCATCACTAAATCTATAAACTACTTATGAGCCTTTACTCATTCACATCGACTATTTTATATCCTTCACCTTAAGGCTAAGGTGGGCATTCTTCTACGCTCAAATTATCTATTTGACTTTGACTCCATATGGGTCTAGTAATCACTTCAAAAGCTAGTTTCTTCCACCTCCTTATATAATCATTAAAGTTTTCACCAGTTTTTTGCTTCAACGATTCTCAATCTTGTAAAGTGACTTCCAAGGCTAAGTTACATGTGTATTATCTGTTGAAGGCTTTAATTAATTCCTTCCAACTTTCTTTGATTGTCCTAGTTTGTTGTAATACCATGTCTTTGTAGACCCTTCAATGATAACTTAAATAGTTATAGCATGGTATCAATAGGGACCCCAGACATCTTCATTATTAATACATAGAAGTATATGTGATTAGTGGCATCCTAAGTTCTAGTAAACTTAGAAAGTTTAAGCATTTGAAAGTTTACAGGCAGCTTTTCAGAGTTACGAGCAAGCAGTTCTTTGATATTTTTTTCCTCTTTCTAGACACCCTTAGCATCGAAAGATTTTTGTATTTTCTCAAATTGTTTGGCAAGGTCATCAAACTAAGTACTATCCTTCTCACTTTTTACAGGATTATCAAATGATATGGTAGTATTCCCAAGTTCCTTAGCCATCTCACTCTCATGGTATTTCTTCATACTAAACAAATCATCATCAATCACCATGCTTTGAGGTGCCTCCATTAGTGCTTTTCCTTTGTTTGTCCTATTAGTAGAGGTTCCTCCTTTCTTCAAAATTTCATTAACAAGCAAGTTCATCTTCTTGGTAGTCTTCTACTCCATCTTGCAATTAAAGTTGATTATCATCTTCTTTAAAATTTTCGACAGTATAATAGGATCCATGAGTGATTCAACTCTTAAGATCAGGTTTGGCATTTGGCCCTTGTGCATTAAGAAGAAGGCTTGAATTGGTGGAAAAATACAATTTTTGTAAGGAGTAAGAGTAATATGAAATTAGAGAACATAGTAAAAGAATCAAGACATGTAATTTATAATAGTTTGGTGTTAACAAACCCTGCATCCATTCCTCAATTCTCTAATTGGGTATTTCACTAAATCTCAATGGTGTTTTACAAACTCACACCCAACATATGAGTTTTTTTTCAAGGCTCACACTAAATCTAATTACAATTGTGTTTAAGGCTCATATACATAACCTTACATAATAGTTTTATCATTTAGGCACACTCTAAAACCCAAACCCAAAATGTTTAAGGCTAACACCTAACCTTCAACAACTTAAATTACATAGAGTAAATGAGCTAAAGTGTTGACAAATCAAATTGCAAGAGTAAATGTTATTCTTACATAGAGTAAATGAGCTAAAGTGTTGAGAAATTAAATTGCAAGAGTTTAGACATAATTAAATGCTATTCTTTTCCATTCAAAGCCATTTGGTGGGGTATTTATAAGTTTAAACCACCAAAAAGCCATTATAGTGAAAACTATTTCCAAATCTCTAAAGTTCGTTAGCAAATCTTGCATTAAATGTTGTCAAAGGCCAATCATGATCATGACCCTTATTTCTCTCTAGATTTTACCTTTTTATGGTCCAGATCTTTAAATGTACCTAATGGCTAGTGACACTTGATAGGAGGGCATACATCCATTGGTTCTTAAAAAATAATTATTAGAGCTTTTTCCTTTATGAATATGTTGATCACAAATTTGCATCGCAATCACTATTTGAAATAATGCTACAATAAAAGAATGTTATACTCACTGTGAACTAAATTGGAGATTTTGAGTTTCAAGTTGAAAATTGGTCATGAATTTTGAAACTTCAAACAAAGTTGAACGTGGGTCGCTATAATAATTCATCATCGCGAATTATGAAAGTGGATCGCATATCATAAAAGTTGAAAGTGGGTCATTATAATAATTCGCCATTGCAAATTTTGAAACTTTAAATGGCTTCTTGACACATGGCCAAGCTTGATTGGTTCTTTGGATGGTCATTAGAGTTCTTCCTAAGATATTTAAATGTAGTGGTCATGACTTAGGCCACGAAAATCACAGTGAATCAAACTAGGCTTCTAGCTCCTTAAATTTCTAAAATAGCGATCGTGACCTCCAAGTCTCAATTGCGATTTAAGAGATAGCTTTAATACTTGGAGTTTTTCACTTTCATTCAACACTAGTCAACTTTTAATATGGACCTAACTTAGTTTATACATCAACAACACTTGAAATTGATGTTAAAACCTTTCAATCAACTTTGTCAAGATCAAAAGAAAGCTTTGCCTAGGTTTGACCAACCTAATCCAACATGGTTTGACCAACCTAATCAAAAGAAAGCTAAAGTTATCCCTTCTATTTTATAATGGTTTAGATAAAGTTATGATGGCTATAAGATAAAGGTTATTAGTATGATGCATGTACAAGTAACAGATGCATGTGTGCATGATATGCACACGTTATTAGCAAAAGATCTTTCTAACCTTATTCCTCCCACACATGAGGTCTAAAGGCTCTTTCTTAGGCATCGTCTTATTCTTCTACTAACGAGGGGTAGAGAATGTGTATAGTTACCTCAGACCAAGGAATGGTCAAAGTCTTAAGAGAACATACACAAGGAGCTTAAAAGGAAATTTAACATTGCTTGGAAGTGGAATATTTATAAGGAAATAGAAAATCTTTTTAACAAGGAGAAAGGGATGCACATAAGAGATGGAAATTCTTTACATAACAAGGTAAGGGGTATACAAATATTCACATGAAAGAATAATTCTATCAAGGGGAATGGGATAACATTGTATTTACATTTAGGGAATACCTAATCATGTTCCTTAAAGGACTTGAACCCTTTTTTTTTTTTTTGAAAAGAAATGTGAACAAAAGGGTGCCCTATTCCAAGGTGTTATTGGCTCCTACAAGCGCCTAAATGATTGAGTTGATTGTTGTAGTTGATGGCTCCATAGGCTTGGGAGATGGTTATCATAAGCCCCCATTTAATACACTTGCAAGAGTTTGGCTCGTGAGTGGTGAACTATCACGACTTGAATTTTGGACCTCAGCAGCACTAGGGAATGCGAAGGCTTAAGACCTCCAGAACTGGTAGCAAGCCCAATTACTCATGGTTAAAACCCATTTCTAAGCTCTCTAATATCTTGAATCTAAAATTTATACTTGTTGGCCTATAAACCTTATTAGATTTTTTTTTACCTGACTTAGATTCTTAGGATAACATAAATAGATGTAAACAAGCCCAATAGGCCTAATGGAATCATGAATGGCGCATGGTCAAAGCCAAAGTCAAAGTTAGATATTAGACTTTTAGTGGATGGATTTAGTCGATCATTGCCAAGCCCAAAACAAGGCCCATTCGAGTTCAATTTCAATTATGGATACTTTCTATAGGCTCTCACTAACAAGCCCAACAAATTGGCGTAAAGCTCAAATTTTCACGTTAGGACAAGTGTGAACACAAGCTAGTGTGAACAAGACATAAATGGATAATGTTCCAAAAAGCATGCTTCAAGACAATTTCCAAAACATGTTTCAAAACATGTCCTAAATATGTTCAATTCTTGTCTTAAGACAAATTAAGACCAAACTGTGCACTAATAAATATTTGACACTAGGCATCCAAGATTCTTTCAAGATTTTCAAGATTTAACAAGATCTTTCCATGAATTTCAAGATTCTTTAAGATTTTCAAGATTAGTAAGATTTTTCAAGAAAGCTTTCTACTAGTGAATTTGATGTCCAAAACTTCTTAAGATTATCTTTTATTAGTATTTCATTATTTTATGTCACTTTAGAAGATTTTTTTTAGATATTAGCTTGTGACGGCCAAATACTTATTAGACCAATCACAAGGCTTTCTTTCCTTACTTATTTATAAGGATACCTTATTTAGCATATTTTTATGTGGCCAAACTCTTTATGGCCGAATTTACACTTAATTTTAGACTTATTCTCTTTCCTACTACATTAGTTAGGCTATTTTGTAAGACTATATATAGCTCTCCATTTGGCCATGATTAATCAATTAATAAAATTATTCTTTTGGCTTAATTGCTTTTTGAGAGTTTTCTCTTCTTGAGTTCTTGAAATAACTTTGTGGGGTTGCTAGGTGGATTCTTAAGAGCTTTACAAAACTAGCAATTCTATACTTAAATTTGGCTTTAGCTAATCTAGGTCTTGAAACCTTTAAATCTTTATAATCTAGGTTGCTGGAAACATACTTTTAAAAGGTCTAATTGGGTTTTAAAGTTTATACGTAATTCTTAAAATGATCCATTCTTAAAGCATACTAGTCGAGGAATTCAATCATCTCTTGCATGTATTGTGATACAAGCCAATCTTGATCCCAACATTTCATAAAAACACTTTTTTATATTATACTATAATTATTTAATTTATTTCTTATCATGTCATGATTGGGGGAGTCTAAAGTCACTAGCCAATTCCTTTTTTTCCTTCCTTTACTACCTTTCATTATATATATATATATATCATTGAACACAAAAACTCTCCCATTCAGATAATCCTAGAATTAAGGGTCCATTTAATGTCATTCTAGTTATAACATTCCTTTCATTATCATAAGCATCTAACACATATCTTATATGGGTCATAAATCATAGTATGCCTAAACATCATTTCCATTAATCCTGCATCATAATCATTATACATTTTGTTAGCCTTAGACATATACATATCGAATTATTTATAACTTTGACTTTATGTAGATTACTAGGAATACAAGATATAACTTAACATTTTCTTAATACATTTATAACTCTTCCAATTATACATATACATTATTACTGTAGGCAACTACGAAGAAGTAATGTAGTGCTTTAACAATATATGATACATAACTTAAAACTTTTTGTTATTACCTTTAATCTTTAGCCATCAATTATGATGTCAATCCTATGCTCTACTTGCAAAACAACCTCCGTGAGTGGTGGGTGAACTCCTTATGAAAAGCTCAATGAGGAAATTATATTGTCCATATGCATGCTCACATGCCTTTACATGAATGCATCTCCAGCTGCATGGCATATCGTTTGCATACATCATTTATGTAGTAAAATGTTACATACATGGATAACTAAGTCTGTAAAAATCCTTACTTAGCTTATTTATCTTTCAAGCATAAGGGATTTACCTCTCCAGTTATGTGCCCTTGAGGGAGTTGCCTCACCAACCATGTCCTTTACTTATCTAAGTGGAGTTTTGTCACCAGTCATGTCAAGCATGCATAACATTACAGTCATTTCACGTGGGTATAATCCTTACATAACTAGTTATGACTCTTTGGATTCCCACTTCTTCCCTGAACTACCCTCACATTACATGGCATTTAAAGATAGCATTGCATAATGTCATTTGACTTCATTTCATAAGGATTCATAAGACTTTCATATTAACATAGATTAGCCTACTATGGCTTATGTATTTAAATTCATGACACATGTATGCGTGGATAATGAAAAGCAACTAAAATCCCTTACCTTTCTTTGCTAGCCATAGTGTTTCTTTATTTTGGATCTTCTCTTTCTCTATCTCTTTACTTAGCCTTACTTGCTTTTAGCTTTATCCTTTCTTGCTCATAATCATCTCACCACATACATGCCTAATCATAGACATCCATTACATTATTAAAATAACATCTAAAATTTAGAGAATTACTCAAACTCATCCATATACTTATTAAGATATTTGTGCATTATCCTACTCCAACTAAATGAAGAACATCTCCTTCATTCACATATAACACTAATCATAAGGTTTAGAGTGTTATAAAACACCATTAAAGCTTGTATTATAATCTTAAACATAAGCATTAAGATTCCAATTAACATTTAAGAAGTCAATAATCAATGGTAATTCATATAATCAATCCATATGCAACAACATCATTCAAAGCTCCAATCATATACTACATTAATATTACTCTTAGTTCAACTAAGGTGTAAAACACCAATACTCAACTCTCTTCTTAAACATTGATATAAGAACACTAATTAACATCTAATTAACCATTAATAATCTAGAATCAAAAGAAACAACTCATACATTTCAAGCACTTCTACGACTCCTTTTGAAGGCAACATCACTTTTCATGTCAAATTAGCATCAAACTTCATCTCTTCCATCACCACTAAGCTCAAAAACACCATAAACACACTTATTCAAACATATAAAGAATACACAATTAATATTTTAGATTATAAATTACTTGAAATAGGAAGGAGAAAGTCACCAACTTGCTTAAAAGATGGAAGAAGATGGATGAGCAAACTTGTTTCTCCTAACTTGATTTGGTAGGCATGGATGGAGAAGAGGTTTTAAGAGGATTTGGTGAGTATTGAACTATTGAAACTGAAGAAAATGGGGCTGGAGTCGTGTTTAAGAAAGAGATAAAGAGGAGGCGTAAAAAGAATAAAATGCCTAAATAGAGTATTCTACAAAAAGTCTACCAAAAATGTTATTTCCAACACACAAACTTATGCTTCCACTCTTTGTTCCTTTTCTTTAAGACACTTAAAACACCATTTTAAAAATTAATAACAATACAAAAAGGAGTTAGATTTGTTTTTATGAAGAAGATAAAAATAAAAGGGTAGGAAAATGCCTAAATATAGCATTCTAACCTTTTGTAAGCTTTGCTTCCAACCTTTTGTTCATTTCTTTAACACACTTCAAATATCAACTCTAGACATGTAAAATACATCTAGAACACATCATTATCATGTCATTTAATCACACATCAAGCACTTTTACTTGGCTTAGTATCCATTGTAGATGATGCACCTAACTTAGCATATACCTTAACTTTCATCTTCCATGCTCATTTCTTTTTAACATGTACTTTAACATAACTTTATTCCACATATAATATTTGCATATTCTTTATTATGAAACCTCTAATTCCACCATTAATGTGTGTTCATTAATTATCATTTATTACATCTACTTACTTGTATATCTTAACTTTTACTTACTTCTACATTGTGATTTAACATTTATCACCTTCATATCTCTTAGTCCTTCTTCCTAACTCATATTATGTCATAACTAGTCATCATTATATCATTAAAATCATCATAATTTCATTAAATTTATCCTCTTTAAGCTCATCACTCAGGGGAAGTAGACCCTACTTATGAAAGACACCTAAGAACCAGGTTTTAGGCCTTACAAATCGCCCTTCACTACATGATTCAGCCTTGAGTTCTTATACCATTCATTCCTAACTCCTTTTCTACTTATCCATCTTGGATCATAAATAAACAATCCAAGTCAATTTATGTTTATTCCTAAGGAACACTAAAATGGAAGGGATCCAAAATCTCTTAAAATTCTTTTTAAATGCTCATATAAATTATAAAATCATTTAAAACATTTTTAAGTTTCAAATCTCATTTTAAATATTGGAATGACTTGTTATGATTTTGAGGGGATACTACATAACCATAACTAAGTGATTCCTTTACCACCTTTGGTTAGGAATAAATTGCATAACCTTGAAACTATCCCTTCCCTTTTGTAGTAATCCAAAGGATAAACATAGTTGAATAACCTCAATCTATATTATGAACTCTATTCTTATTTCTCGTTTCACATCATTATTCCTCTTTTTTTTTTTTATCACATCATCATATCACTTTATCATCATATTTATATTAAATACCATCGTATCATTTATCTTTAACAACTTTATATCATTTTCTATTTCTTAAATTAACATAAGATATATCAAAACTTATTCATATCAACATCATGAACTTATCTTTTATAGATCTAATCATATATAACATATGAAAATAATCATTATCATTTCATAACATATCATATATACATATGTTTCCACATTAAATGCCTTAATACGACAGTACACTAAGCATAAATTATGGTTGAGCTTCATATTCTCATTAAGATATTCATGTATTATCTGCATACATCATTTTCTTGGCAAAACATTACATATATGGTTCTCCAAATTTTAGATGTTATAATAATAATGTAATGGATGTCTATAATTGGGCATGTGTATGCTAAAATGATTAAAAGCAAGGATAAAACTAGGAGTAAGTAAGGGATTAAGAGTAAGTATGGACAAAGTTAAAAGCAAGTAAGGCTAAGCAAAGAGATAGAGAAAGAGAAAAATCCAAAGCAAAGAAGAGTTATGGCTAGCAGTGAAAGGAGAGGGATTTTAGTTGTTTTTCATTGTCCATTGTATACATACATCATAAGTTTAAATGTACAATCCATTATAGGCCAAGTTATGTTAATATAAAATTCTTATGCATTCTTATGAAATGAAATGAAATGCCATTATACAATGCTATGTTTAAATGTCATATGATGTGAGGGTAATTTAAGGAAGAAGTGAAAATCCAAAGAGTCATAGTTAGTTATGCAAGGATTATACCTATGTGAAATGAGTGTAATGTTATGCATGTATGACATGACTGGTGAGGAAACTTCCCCAACATAAGTAAAAGATATAACTAGTGAGGCAACTCCCCTAAGAGTGCAGGACTAGAAAGGCAACTCCCCTGTGAAAGAAAGACAAGTAAACTGTGTAAGGATTCCTATTGACTTGACTATCCATGTATGTAATGCTTTATTATGTAAATGATGAATGCAGATGATGTGTCATATAGCTAGAGATGCATTCATGTAAAGGTATGTGAGCATGCATATACATAATATAAATTCCTCACTAAGTTTCCCATAAGGAGCACACCCCCCACACACAGAGATTCTTTTACAGGTTAAGCATAGGATTGACATCATAATTGATGGTTAAAGATTAAAGCTAATAAATGAAGGTTTTAAGTTATGTATCATATATTGTTAAGGCATTACATTGCTTCCTTTTAGTTGCCTACAGTAATGATGTATATGTATAATTGAAAAAGTTATAAATGTATTAAGAAAATGTTAAGTTATATCTTATATTCCCAGTAATCTCCGCAAAGTCTAAGTTATAAATAATATGATTTGTATATCTATAAGGATAATAGAATGTAAAATTATTATGATGCATGATTAATCGAAATTATGTTTAGGCATATTATGATTTATGGCCCATATAAGATAAGTGTTGAATGCTATGATAATGAAAGGAATATTATAGCTATAGTAACCTTAACTTAAACCCTGATTTTAGGATTATCTAAATGGGAGAATTCAATGTTCAATGATATATATATATATATATATATATATATATATATATATATATATATATATATATAAAAGGAAGGGGGAGGAAAAAAAAAAAAGGAATCAGCTGGTGAGTCTACACTCCCTCGATCATGACATGATAAGCAATAAATTAAATGGTTATAGTATGATATAAGAAAGAGTTTGCAATCAAGCTTAGCTTAAATCCCTATCTCTAATTTTTGTTATCCTAAGAATCTACATGCAACAAATGAAAGCTAGTAGGTTTATGGGCCAACAAGTATAAATTTTAGATTTAAGGTACCAGAAAGCTTATAAACGAGCTTTAACCATGAGTAATTAGTCTTGTTATAGGTTTTAGAGGCCTTAAGACTTCTTATTCCCTAGCACCAACATAGTCCAAAATTCAGATCATGACATGAACTCTCCTCACCATCTTCTAAGCCTGAATATTGCTTAAGCCTCAAGTTTGGAGAACTCATCGATTTCTCTAAGAGTAGACCTAATGCATGTGGTGAAATGTGCAAGCTACATGGATGCAATTAGACTAATTAGTTACAAAGTTAATATGGCAAAAAGTAAACCAAAGATACGATGCAAAGTAAATTTCAAGTCCTCAATGAAGTTGTCACTGTAAACATCATTGGGTTTTCAATTGAATAAGTGAAATCTTACTTGCAACTCCATCCTTTTATTGACCAATAAGGGGTCAAAAGGATAAGGGTTTTACACTGGTAAGAACCCCAAAAAATGGCATACGATTGGATTAATGTGGAATCCTTTATGCCTTTCACAAGTTTGAAGCAATTTTATCCAAATGGTAGTCAATAGGAAACTAGGGCAGGAGAACACATTTGTATCATCCCTAGAATATGTAGAGTCACCACCTAACTTTGATCGGGATAGGAATTTATGCCAAGCGAAATTTGAACCTAGCTAAGTCATTTAGAAGGCCCAATTCGCTTTCACCGCATCAAAGATTGAGTTCAAAAATTGGGTACGGCTTAGGAAGAGGTTAAACACCTCTAAACTACCCAGATATTAGGACTCACCTTCGAAGATCTTTGATTCAATTTTAAGCACTTCAACCATGTTATTAATAAGTCTAGTTAACGCCTCTAAACATGTTCCTAACATAATCCACTTAACCACATTATGATATCATTATAATCAATATCAAAAAAGGGATAAGGATCATGCATCATGGAAAATAGAGGTCATGCATATCCATTAATCAAACATCAATCTCAAAGAGGATGAGGGTCATGCATCATGGTAAAGGGAGATCATGTGTCGTTAATTATTTACATATCACTCTTAAAGGATGAGAGGGTCATGCATCGTGGCAAAGGGAAATCATGCAAATCCATTATCCACGTATCACTCATAATAGATAGGGAGGTTATGAATTATGGTAAAGGGACATCATGAAAAGCCATTATTCTATTATTCAATGTATTGTCCATCAAGGCTATTTCTCATGGCTAAGCTCGCATATACACCGACACCTAAAAAAGCACACAAGTTAGCAAGTATCATAAGGGCAACACCTCAAAACAAGCAAAATGAGATTCATGGCTAAAGGCTTGCCACATCTCTAAGCTAATGCCTTAAGGATATTTATAAGGCCCATATAAAGAACATCCTAACATCATATGAACCATATAGGAGTATAAAAGAAACAACACATGCAAATAATAGCCACATAACATGAAAAATCACAAGCATGAAATTCAGTGGCACATTGAAAGATATTAAGGGCTTAATATAAAGTCACAAAGGAAGGAATCATAGGGTTGTTCAACCCTCCTCCTTATTGCTCTTAAAGAGATTAGCATCCATAGGCATATCTAACCATTAGGGGTTAGTGTGCCATTCAATCAAAGGGTAAGCACAAAGCCAAAATGCACATTTAAAAAAATGCTCTAAGATTTTATCAAAAATAATAATAACCATAATAGGGCTCACAAGGTCCCAGGAATGATAAGTCCCTCACATGATCATGGCCAAGATGAAATCAAAACAGAGACTTAAGTATTTATGATGGATTAAATAAACCAAAAATAATGTCTTGAAATATGAAAAATCCTAAAAAGGAACTTTAAAGTTGGTCATCATTCCATTATTTAGATGAATAAGGTTCCTTAGTCATGAGACCTACCCTTATTTTATCATTGAAACTCTCAAGGACCATAAAAGAAACCATATAAGTGATAAAATTCGAATGTGAAAGAAGAATGAGGTTTAAAATATGCTTTTCAGTCAAAGTGGGTTATACAGACCAACTAATGGTTTTGTACAACCTACTTGGTTGGCTATACAAATGACATGAAGTTTGTACAGCCTACCAAGAATCGGTTATTAAAAGAAGAAGAAAAAAATATGGGGGAAGAAAAAGAGGGATTAGAGGGGACCCTTGTGATGCTTTGGATTATCATTTTGCCCTAATAGACTCAATGTGTTGATCTTATCCTCCAAAATGCAATGGAATGCTTAGTATTGGCCCTCGTGCACTAAGAAAGGGGGTTGAATTGGTGGCAAATTTGAACT
>CATIWR010014103.1:0-12211 GCA_949677035.1 Omphalea diandra | reverse complement strand
TTCATAATATTTCATTGATGTACTAAATTTTTTTTAAAACATTTGTTCGCCACTTAAAATAGTGGTCGAAACAATTCAAGCATAATAAATATTCTCTCTCGTTCACCAGTTAAATTATAAATCAGAATGACAAAATATTCGCTCGTTCGACAATTTAACTAGCAGACTAATTACATACACAAATGTTATATTTGTGCATATAAAATTATTTTTGCTTGAACTAATTTTCATAATTTTATTCACTATTACTTTTAATAATATTTCATTTATGTGCTAAATTTTTTTCAAAAAATATTTATTCATCTTTTATGATAACAGGCGAAATAATTAAAAAAATTTAAATAATTTTATATTTTGTTTAAAAATATTTTACTATTTTATTTTATAATATTTTATTATTATATTATATTTTAAAATATATAATAATTTTATTATATTATAATAAAATAATAATATATTATATTATATAATATAATATTTTAATAATATAATATTATATTAATGCAGCCTTGCATTCTGCAAGGCAGCATCGGTGTGCTGCAAGGCAGTCTGCAAAAGGCTGCCTTGCAGCATAACTCTGCTACGTCCGCCAGTTATTCTGGCGGACGTAGCATTCAAAAAAAAAAAAAAAAACTGTTAATAGTAATGTCCGCCGGTTAAACTGGTGGACGCAACTGTTTGATCACCCTAATTTATAAAATATTTTTTGATTTGTCTTATTTTAATAAATATTTTTTAATTAACACTATTTCTTTAATTTTTTTTTTTTTACATTACTTAGAAAATTAGCCCGCTAAAGATAAGGTTGCTCAGACTGCACATGAAGCAGTAGATAAAAAGAAAGAGGTAGCTCATGAAGCTAAAGAAATGGCTGAAGCAGCAGCTATACGAAAGAAGAGAATAGCGCATGAATTTAAAGAAGCAGCAGAAGATGCATACGAGAAGGCAAAAGAGACTGCGTCCCAGAAAGCGCATGAAGCTAAAGAAGGAGCAAAAGATGTATACGAGAGAGCTAAGGAGTCAGTCGCACAAACAGTTCATGATGTGAAAGAAACAGCCAAAGAATCATTAGGTAAAGCTAAAGATACAGCGAAAGCTGCAAAAGATTTAGGGAAGACAATTGGGATAGACGCAGCAGGAAATGTATATGCCGTGTCGGAGCACTGGAGACAACACAGCATGTTAGAAACAGGGTCAGCAAATTTTTGAACCGTGCAATTAGGTATATGAGTTCGCCGAGGGGGCTCAGTTCTTTGATGGGTGTGGTGAATTTGTTGGGTTTCGCTACTGCTTATGGGATGTGTGTGTGGGTTACATTCATTTCGAGCCATGTTTTAGCTGGTGCTTTGGCAAGGCACCACTTTGGGGTGGTGCAGAGCAAGATATATCCTGTGTATTTCAAGGCCTTGGTTCATTGTATTGGGGTGGCTCTGTTAGGGTATATGGTTGGGCACAGAGAGTTTTTGTTTACTAGCAAGGCTGAGACGTTTCAAGTTTTTAATCTTCTTGCATCAATTTTGATGGTATTGATCAATGCCCTGTATTTGGAGCCTTTAGCTACTAAGGTACTTTTTTCTTTTCTAGTTCCTTTTTTGAGTTTCCTAGTTCATAGTGTTTCAATTACTATTCCTGTTTCTCTCTCTCTCATTGGATTACGATCAGAGTTGAAATTCGAGACTTTTCAACCACATAGTCAATGTTGTCGATCAGTTTCATGTTTTTATGGGTTGAAATATGTAGGTGATGTTTGAGAAACTAAAGACTGAAAAGGAAGAAGGCAGAGGAAGAGAAAGCCTAAGTACAGGTAGCAGGGCAGAGGAGCCACTTGTCACTGACGTCCCTGCAGCCACAACCACTGCCAGAGCTGAGAATCCAAGACCCGTCCTGGAGAATCCAGAGCAACAAGAAATAAGGTAAAAAATCTTTAGAATGAATGAGAGGCTCAAGAGGCTAAACTCATATTCTTCTTTCCTGAACATACTGACACTGCTGGCTCTCACTTGGCACTTGGTCTACCTAGGACAGTGCCTCCATCAAACAAGTTAGAAGGGAGATGAGGATTTTACTGTTATGGGTCTTGTGATGGATACACTGTTCTTATACTGCTTGGGGAGTGATAAATTTGCAGGCAATGTAGCAAGGATTTTAGGTTTTTGATTTTGACGTGAGTAGGTCAACATACTGTTCTCATACTACTTGGGGAGTGATAAATTTGCAGGCAATGTAACAAGGATCTTAGGTTTTTGAATTTGATGTGGATACGTCAGTGTTGTAATTCAAAACTCTATCTTGTAGGTCAGTCACAATCAGGATTTAAATTTCTGCTTCTCTGCTTGTATTCCCAAGAAGAGTTAACAACAGGGTTATAACGCTAATTATACGGTAGTAATTGGACATTTAATAATGGAAAAAGAAACTTATTAAACGTATATGATCTTCAAATGAGATGCTCATATGTGCAAGAAAAAAGAGAAGGGGAAATTCTTGAAGATTAAAAACTTAATAACCAGTTTACCAGAGGGACAACATCAGTTAAATACATGAGAAATTAGATGATTTTCAGATTCATTTTAGCCTTTTCTTATAGCAATATACATTTTAAAAAGGAAAAAAAAGTTGACATTTCTATTTCTAACTCCATTGCAAATTTATGATAATATCTTTAATTAAAGATTAAAAAGCAATCAGTAATTATGGGAATGCCACAAAAGTTTGCTAATATAAACATCTATGAAATACATTTATTCAAGTGAGAGAAAAGGGGAATGCAATCCTTTTGACAATAAGGTCAAAGCATTATAGAATAACACTCAATATACATCTTTCTCCCACGAACCTATTTGTTATTGAGAGTTCACTTCCATCAACAAAAGATTTCTATAGAAAGCAATGCCCGACTGCTATTATTAAAACATCTCTCCTCTAAATGAGGAACAGCTACTCTTTGATGCTATTCTTTGCACATTCAATCCTCTTGGTGCTGAATATAATCTTTTCTTTCAAGAAATCACATGTCATTTAAATTCTTCAAAGAATTCAGATAGTGCAAATTCCTACCAGTGACGCACCCATCAAAAGGAAGTTCCGATTCAGCTTTTTGGTTTTTGTTCCTTTGCTTTTCCAATTTTTCATTCAACTTGGATATATTTGTCATAAGAAAAGATTCTTGGTCCATCATGTACTTACCTTGTTTCTTTGGGGGCAAATTCCTAAATTTTTCGAGCACAAGCAATGCTTCTGAAGGAGAAGGCCAGACATCTGGAAAGGAACTATAAGGACTGAAAATAATTGCACATGCAGTAACCGCACAAATAGTAGTGAGTTCCTTCAGCTTCTTTAGCAAACCGAACCTCCTTTTTCTGAAGCTCACTTTCCTAGCTGATTCATCAAAAATCAATTCATGCTTCACTGTTCTCGTACCCATGATCATGCAAAGAAGAGATGTTGTAAGCTTTCACCTAACTGTATTTGTAAATGACCTAGCAATTTTACAAGTGATAAGCATAGAAGCATATATGGAGAGATGGTACAGTGAAATAATATAATTGGTGAACAATTCATATCCCTTCCATAAACAAATTTCTAAGCATATATGGTAATACTTATAATTTGCTAGTGTTGGTAAATGCATAATGATGACACCTCAACCACAAAAGAGCAAAAATTGAATATTGTTAAATGCAGGATTATCATGGGTGATAGTTTGGTGGACGACCATCTAGCAGCAAAGGAAAGATTTTGAGCATTTAATAAGCGAAATGTACTAGTCTTTATTTAGACAGTTTGGATTGTGATTTAAAAGAGAGATTTGCTGGTCCATCTTACAGCAAAACTTGCTTTATTAGATGCAGCACATTTCCGTGTATTGTTTGTACATGGCATGCGCATGTCTTGGTGATAATTTTAAAATAATTTGATTGTCAAAGCCTTTGTTTTTCCTCTTTATTGAGCTTTGTTTTCCCATATTTTGAACAATCAGAATATGTTGCCCTTAAATTTCTCCTGAAATCCCTAGTTTTCTTCTCAATTCTTTTTCTACCCCATAATTTTTCTTTTGTAAAATAAATGAACATATTCTGTTTTATTTTCCACACTAAAAAAGTTCTTTGACAAAAAAAAAATTGTCAATACATTGGACCTGAATTAATAAGAAATCCATTGTGGAGACATGGTCATGTTCTCTCATAGAAACTAACCGTTATTTCTATATTTTTTTAAAAACATATAGTTGTAGTTTGGTAGAATGTGATTGAATGTGATCAAAATAAAATTTCAATAGAACAGTGAGATGAAAACTATTTCATTACATGCAATTATATCATGCCGAACACAATAATGTCTTGCTGCACAGGACCTTATGATACTTAAGCTAAAATTCTCTTTTGGAAACCTTAAACTATCATGTAAATAGAATGCAATCAATATTGAAATGCAAATGAAAATATAGGACTTAAGATCTCCATATGAGATAAATACAAAAACAAAGAAGACATTTTATTGAAAAATTCCAAAACTTACTTTTGCAACTTTCTGGTAACAGCAAGGCCTTCTAGCAGCAAAAGTATTGCGGAAATTCTACAACAAAATATAAGGAATTATTTGAGGGTCATCATATCCAGAAATAGAAAACAAATATTAATTATTACAAACTGTATTATGAAGGCCCCCATAGCATCAACCAGAATATTCACGTCAACAATTGACTAGAAATTATGCCCAGTAAAAATTAAAATAAGTTAATTTGCAAGAGGTATCAACAAGATAAATCTTCAATACACCATCCCAAGTGGACCTCATAACAAGCAAGCAGTTAAAAAACTCCAGAGGATAGTGCATTTGAGGAATTCAAAATGATAACAAACAATTGCACAATGCTAATAAACCCAACAGGATAAACAGAACTGCAGAAAAGAATTTAGCTTTTCCGTTAACATAAAATTGATGCATAGCTTCATTTTCTTGATGAGTTGGGAGGAGAACTACGCCCGGCCTGTAAGTATATACCAATAAGCAGTTGCATGGGGCCACTCTTTTCTCACTGTTATAGAAGCAATGGCTATACTCATCACTGCGAACAGAAAATCTAATACTCTACATACTTTGTGTTATTAAATATTTCCAATACTAAACAGCATGGGAAATTTCATTTGCATGGTTTGTGCACATTGCCTTTATTTATTTTTCTTTTTCTTTGTTCTCAAATAATATTCTAAGTTATTGTTGAGGTTTAAAATTCATCAAAACTACAAGGCATGAGCATTTCTCCTGGTTATCAGAACTTAACTCGGGTATTATGTTGATTCTTTAATTCCCATCACCCTAACATTACTACATTAGTCAAAGAGGAAAATGAAAAAGGAAATGGATACAATATAATAGCAAGTTCAGAGTTGTAGATCTTTCAGTTCAAGACAAGGATGAAACAATTATCCATTTACCACACCGATAATAACTCAAGAACAATAAATTTTTGCAATAACACAGAAAAAAATAAATTTCTAAAAATTAATTACCTCTTTTCAATACGAGCTTCAAGGGAACAGCAGTCTCCAGGAGCTGGTGCTGATCTGCTAGTAAAATACAAGTCCTAGATAAGAGGTAACTGCTGGTTGCAAGTGGTAGATCAACACTGAGCATCACCACAGTTCTGCTTCTTTGGTACTGGAAACCTCTAATCATTTTAGTCCCTCTTTAACTTGTAACAACATTTGCAACCGTGCAAATTTGACTTATTCATCACATGTATCATTTACCTCAAAAGAATGACTTATTTTCTTAACTCATGCAACTTAAGTCAGGCTTTTCCATCAGTTTCTATTTTTCAAGACAGGTTGGTCTAAACCATGATCAGCTTCAGAGCAGAGACTAAACAGCGCCTTGGCCCTTCTATTGAAACGCAAAGGAGCAATTAAGATGTAAGCATGAAGCTATAATAAATTAAAGCTCAACTACTTTCTCTACATCATGCTTCCCATAGATGATGTGAGTATCATATCTGTAAGCACTCGGAAAAACCCAATGCATCACTGGTCATCCTCAAAATAGGCCAGCCCTTGATTTCCCAGAAGAAACAACACAAGCAAAGTGCTCTAAAACTCTTTTTCAAGCGGTGATGTTTCCACTTCATCTGGCTTTTGAAGCATCTGTATGGACAAAGAAAATGAAACCACTCACTTTCATGAATTGGAAAAGCAGTTCAACTTGAAGCAAGCTTTTTGAGGACTTGAATAAAAAATTTTGAGGTTTGCAGCATAAACCTACACCAGCACACTGCCCCAAAAGCAGGGAATTGCAATTGTTCAAATGTCATAGTTAAAAATTATGCTTCTTGTTAATAGTCATGAAGGGTTTGAGAATGCAAATTGGCATTCTGCAAATGGCACAACAATTAGGGAAGATGTTAGGGAAGCGACTTCTGATCTCTTTCTATTGATCCTTAGTCCCAATATGGTTTTTACATTCGGTACTTCATTTCCATCGCGTCCCTCTTTCTATTGATCCTTAGTCCCAATATGGTTTTTACATTCGGTACTTCATTTCCATCATGTCCCTCACCCTTCAATTTCAACTCGATCCACTTCCCAAGCCAATGGTAACACATGGATTCCCAATTCTTCTAATTTTAGGATTCTTCCACCTTACTACTCATAAGGTACCAAACCAAAATTTTCTAAATCATTCAAGGGAGTGACGGTCCAATATCCATGCATAGCAACTTGTGGCATTACCAGTAATCTTTACAAGAACAAGAACCTTCTTTGAAATGATGGAAACGAAAAGGATCTCTAAGAATTATTTCTCTCTTTTCCACTTCTGAGAAGAGCTTCATTATCATGTGACAATCATGGCAGACTCTCAAATTTTTCATCACCTTCACAGGAGCTGATGGTGGCAAACTGATAATTCCAAAAGTCACAGCTAGCTTTTCACTATGATGGTTCACCATGGATATGCCCTTGACTTCAGCTTCAGAGGAACTGGAAACAAGGTTCTGATCAACATAACCTATTTTCCTTATCTTCTCTAACATTTCTTCCAATTTATTATAAATTTTTTGGCTCATTGGGTGAGAAATATCGCCCACCACAAAAGAATGAACTTTGTTACCCACCTCAATCCAACTCTGACCAGGTTGCTTCTTAACTCCTTGATCTTTCATTAGTTCTCTAACTGTCATGGCAGGTAATTCAATTCCAGCATCTGAGTAAATGTTGTAAAGAAGTACATAAGATGATGACTTCTTAGGTTCAAGCTCAATTACTTTCTCCCCAATACGTTTCCCAGTAACAGTGTCTTTGTAAATCCTGCAAGCACTCAACAGGGCACGCCACATCACTGGATTATCTTTAAAACCTGACTTCAAAATGAAATTTTCAGCATCCAGCAGCTTTCCAGCACGGCTGAGGAGGTCCACAACACAGGCACTATGCTTTACATTGGGTTTCATGCCATAATCTTTCTTCATGTTTTCATAGTGTCTGCTATCATGAAAGGGAAGCAAAAAATAATTAATTTAATGAGTTAACACATATTGAAAGACACAAATGTAACAAAGTTTACTTGAAGAAAGTCTCCATATATAAGAATTAAGAAGCACGATTCGACTTGCTGGTTTACAATTACAAAAGTATAGGCCTGTGGAATTCTAAATGTTTCCATAAATGCCAGGAGAGAACAAAAAAATGCTCAACAAGTTTCATTTTTCTGCTCCTAAGTATAATTTATCCATTGAGTCAAACAAAAGGTTCTAATTGACACTAATGCCACCAAAAGTACACAGCAGTAGATTTTTTTCTTAAATATGAGGACAGTCAAACTGATTATTCCAAAAGGAACGATGCTTAGATGGCTTCTCAGAGTATTAAGCAAGTTTCAGTCATAATCACTGCAAACAACAGAAATGATGAGGAAAAAAAACAGTAAAGGCTCTGTTACATACCTCAGTCCTTCTTCAACAAGCCCTCCATGGCTACAAGCAGTTAGAACTCCAAGGAATGTAACTTCATTTGGGCGAAATCCATTGCTCTTCATCACTTCAAAGAGATTTAAGGCATCCTTTGCAAATCCATGTTGTGCATTGCTACAGATCATAACAGACCAAGACACTACATTAGGATTCTTCATTTCTTCAAATGTTAGCCTGGCAAAATCGATGTTGCCAGACTTTGCATACATGGAAATTTGTGAGTTCTGAACAATAGGAAAGATCCCTAAGCCAGTCTTAATTGCATATCCATGGACCTCCTTTCCAAATCTTTCTGCAGCCAAATCTGCACAAGTACCCAAGATTGATGATATTATGAACTCATCTAGTTTCTTGCCAGATGCTAGTAATTCATAAAAAAGAGCCAATGCACTTTCAAAGTGCCCATTTTGAGCAAGACCGGCAATCATGGAAGTCCATGAGACAATATCTAACTTGGGAGTCGAATTAAAACATTTCAACTGATCCTCAGTTGAACCCAATAAGGAATACAACTCGATAAGTGTACTCCCAATGAACTCATCAGATTGAATATTGTTCTTGCAGATTTGTCCATGAATTTGCTTTCCATACTCAAATGCTTCAATACAGTTACATATTTTAACTATGCTTGAGTACGTAAAATTTGATGGTTTCATTCCCTGCCTTTGCATCTGAGTGAAAAGGTTAAATGCTTCATTTGCAAATTTGTTACTGATAGTGTCACATTGGATGAATCCGGCAATCATGGCGTTATACATCACAACATTTTGGTTAGGAATCATTCTGAAAATTTGGATTGCACCATACAAATACCCAGTTTTTGCATACATATCCAGCAATGCAGTCCCAATGACAACATCCAAATCCAGCCCAAGTTTGACAGTGTATCCATGAAGTATTTTACCATATTCTACCATATTATTAAGATTTGAACATGCTTTTAAGACACTACCAAGTGTAAAAGTAGTCAAGCTTAATCCAGCTTGATGCATTTTAATTAACAATTCCAACATTTCGTCATATGCACCAATTCTGACATATCCAGCAATCAAAGAATTCCAAGAAATCTTATCCAACTCATCAGAGGACTCAAACAAAACCCTTGCTAGATCAACTCTCCTACATTTACAATACATATCAATGAACAAATTGGTCAGGAAAACTTGCTGACTCAAGCCACAAACAATAGCCATGCCATGAATTATTTTACCCAATCCAAGATCCCCAGTTTGACCACATGCGCTTAGCGCACCCGCGTAACTGAACTTGTCGAGCTTTAAATAAGCCATTCTAGCTTCACTAAACATACCAATAACCTTCTCACAAAAACCCATCTCGGCATACCCAGAAATCAAGAGATTATAAGAAGTCAAACTACGTTCAGGCATTCTATCAAACAGTTTTTGAGCAACGCCCATCTCGCCACATTTGCTATACATGTTGAGAAGATTGTTGAGCAAGAAGAGACATGGCTTGAAAGCAGTTTTTATAAGGTGGGAATGGGCAAGCTTACCATGGATCAGAGACCCAGATTTGGCAGAGAACTGCACCAGCTTTGTATAGGCAACCGAATCCACAGATAAAATTGGGAGACAACTTTGGGCTGATACTGTTGCAGTTTGAGGTAATGAAGTAAAAGATGTTTTGGAATGTAAGATAATAGAATTTGAGGGGTAATCCGACTTTCTAAATTTTGTGTGTTGGAGTGGCATTTTCGCATTCAAATTTCCGTTCCAACGAAAATTTGAAAAAAACGTCGCAGAGTTGAGGCCGCATGCCAGTAGTATAGAAACGAAAACGCAAACAATGACGCAGAAAGAGACGTGTAAATATTAAAAAAATAAATGAAGATATATTTATAAATATTTTTCATATATATAATAAATATTAAAGTAATTAATTATGAAATTATATTTAAAATAATTATCTAAGATAAATGAGATAATAATAATCAATCAAATATTTAAAAATAATTATTAATTATTAATTATTTGTAAGTTTAATAATAAAAAATAATAATAGAAAAGAAATATATTTTTAAAGTAAAAATAAATTTGTTAATTTTTAAAATTGTATAAATATATCCAAAACATTTTAGATAAATTTTACTAAGTTTCCTGAAAGAAAATGTTTTTTGAAAAGTTGAAATGTATCCCTTCAAAAGTTTTTGGTGCATCATAAGCTATATGACATTTTGGAAAAACCATTCCCACAAAATTTTAAATTTTAAAATTTTCTTGATAGAATATATATATATAAAATAGTTGTAAATTTGTGCGTTGCTCGAGATTATTATAATAATAAATTTAAATAAAATTAATATTTAATTTTAATAATTAATTAATTGAATGATTAATTATTATTTTATTAAAAATTATTATGAAGTAAATAAAATAAGAATATAAATTTCTCAAAATTTATAATTATGTAGAGAAATATTTATAACAAATGATTATCTATTAATTCATACATTTAATTTTAGGTAGCACAATTTCAAGAGAAAGTTTATTAAAATTGAGTAAAGTAATTTTTGATAATCAATCAAATAAATGAAATTAAGTATATCAGAATAAAATTAATAGATAATTACAAATTATATATATATATATATATGAGATAATTATAACAAAACATTATCTATTAATTCATATTTTCGATCTTGTATAGTATAATATAGTTTTAAGGAAAAAAAATTTGTTAAACTTATATAAAGTAATTTATAACAATTTATTATACTATTTGCTATATACTTGAAATTTTGAATTTTAACTTCTAGTTTAATATTATTACTTTTTAAATTTTTCTAATTTCTTATTTAAAAGTTGTTTTAAAATTTTACCTTTTTGATTTCTCCAATTTCCTGCCTAAAAATTTTTTAAGAATTTTTATTGTTTAAATTTTTTAATTTTTTATTTAGAAAGTCTTTTTATATGTCAATTAATTTTAAAATTTTTTATTTATAATTTTTTAATATGGTAATTTTGTAACATAATATAAAATAATGACACTTGTTAATATTATACACAATTATTTAATAAATGACAAATACTTATTCAAAACTAATTCCGAGACAGGAAATTAATAATATATATTGATTATAGATATTTTATGGTTTGGAAGAATATTTTATTTTAAAACTTGTATTATTTTCCTATTTTCTTAAAACCTTTATTTTTAACCTGTCAAAAAAAAAAACTTTACTTCTTAATTAATTTAAAGATTAAACATATAAATAGGGCCTTTAACACTTTTGCAAGGAAAGTTCAATTTTCAGTTGAATAAAATAGCCTTTTCTATTTTCTTTTAAAATTTTGATATTTTATTGTAAATTAATGAATTTTGATGTTTATTATCAATAGATTAATAAAATATTAATTCTGATTTTCTCTTGTTTTTTCTCATAAAACTTTTATTATATCAATTTGATATTAAATTGCATTCATTTCTTGACAGCGATATCACCAAAAAGATAATGAGTTTAACAAATTGCTTGTCGATGAAATTTATGAATATAATAGCATGATATACTTGCAGCAACAAATGATAGAGAATAATATTTTTTTACTCTATTTTCAATCTAGAGTATAAAAAACGTATTTCATATATTAATTAGAATGTATCTGCTATGATAATGATGTTTTTTCGAAACAAAATGTAAATCAAGATCATAATTTTCAAGATTTCATCATAAATATTTTTTCTATCATTTCTACTTTTTGATTCATCAAAAAGATATTGAAAAATTATTTTATTGAAAATTATTAGATGGGATAGATATGTACTATGGTAAAAATTGATAAATTTATAGTGTTTAAAGAATATCTTCAAGTTAAAAAAAAAAAAAAGTATATGAAATCAAACTCAATGACGAATTCTTTTTCAATTAAGAGAGAATTATATATCTTCTCAAAAAAAAAAAAAAAAAGAGAGTAATATAGGGATATCTAAAATTAAGCAAACAAACTTTGAGATTTTTATATTGACAATTTTTTTGTCTTAGATTAGGCTTGACTTTTGTTAAAATATTTTATTGAGAATACTTATTTTTTCAGTTTTCTTAGTATTGTTACTTCTTAATTAGATTAAATTATATATATATATATATATATATATATATATATATATATATATATATATATATATATATTGTTGAACTAGGATAATCAATCATAAGGTTTAGAACCTCTTTTGATCTTGACAAAGTAGATTGATCATCACTAATATTTCAAATAAGTGTTGTTCTTG
>CATIWR010014024.1:0-26392 GCA_949677035.1 Omphalea diandra | reverse complement strand
CGCGATCGCAAATCCTAGATTGCGGTCGTGATTTACATGTCACTTTGGAGTTCATCAACTTCTTCAATTCTTCTTGAGAGATTGATTCAATTATGCAAAAACAACACTTATTTGAAATATTAGTGATGATCAATCTACTTTGTCAAGATCAAAAGAGGTTCTAAACCTAGGATTGATTATCCTAGTCCAACAATTATGAATACTATGGAATACAAATTGATAAAGAAAAGACAAAGACCATCAAAGATTAGCCTACTCCTAAAATTTTAGTGAGATAATGAGTTTTCATGGTTTGTTGATTCTATCAAATGTTTGTAAAAGATTTTTATTGGCCCTTGTGCACCAAGAAGGAGGGTTAAATTGATAGAAAATTTAAAATTAGGCGGGAAGATAAACAATTAAAAGATTCAGAGAGGGAAGAGAAGAGATCAACCTATAAGAATTTATAATGATTTGGATTCCCTAATTCTCTAATTGTATATTTCACTAACTCATTAGTGTTTTACCAACTTACACAAAACTTAGTGTTTAGGCTTATACCCAAACCTAGTTACACTTATGTTTAATGCTAACACAATCTTGCAAGAGTTTTACTAACTAAAGGTTCATTTTAAAACCTATAACTTAGTGTTTAAGGCTCACACTTAACCTTTTACAAGTAATAAATGCTCTCAACAAATAAAGTACACAAGTAATTAAAAGTAAAGGACTGAAAAATCAAATTGCAAGAATTTGGGCATAATAAATGTTAGTTCTCTTTCATTCAAGACCATTTGATGAAGTATTTATAAGTTTCAACCACTAAAGAACCATTATAAAAAACTATATGCAAATCTTTAAGATTTGGAAGACAATTCTACATCAAATGCTTATCAGATAGATTTAGCGGTTGAGAACACATAATTATGGTCAAAATATACTTTTTGTGTTAAGAGTTGCTCTTTCACTGTAGAGATGTTAGTGGCACGTTATGTTTAATCATTGGTTCTTCAAAATTAGCCGTTAGAGCTCCCTCTACTTTTTTCAAAAGACTTGATCATAATTAGGTGGTCATGGTTGTGATCAAAGATAGTGCTGCATTAGTGGACCATGAGCTTCACCACAAATCAAATTGCCCTTTTCTATTCACTCTTAGACTTTAGTTATGGTTACGATCTTTAAATATACAAATGGCTCTTTGGCCATGTGACATACTTCGATAGGTTTATCGGGTGACTATTGGAGTGTTTTTAAAGAACTTTGAATGTTACTATTGCAAGCTTACCATGATTCATAACGTAATAAAAAAAATAAGGTTTTTATTTTTATTTCTTTTAATGAATTGTGATCATGACAAGCAAAATAGTGGTCATAAGCTAGGTCTTAGTTGTGATATGGTTGTCTTAGGTACAAATTACATGCTAGTTTTGAGACTTAGAGATTTTTCACTTTCATTCGACTTTCCACTTAATTACTATCTTATTTTCAACAAGATTAAAACTTAACAAATGCATTAGAACCTTTCAATCTATATTGTTAAGATAAAAAGAGATGTTTGACTTAATTTTGATCAATTAAGTCCAACAATCCCTTTTTTTTTTTTTTATTTTGACAATTTGGATTGAATTGTAAAGAATATGAACTCCAACATTCATATTGTGATCACCTCATCGCAATGGCTGCACTCAAACTAATGAGATCTTGCTTGTGACTCCATTATTTTATTGATTATTAGGGGGATCGAGAGGATGACAGTCATACATTAATATAACCTTATGGAACACGATTTGGATCATTAAGGGATCCTTGAGGCCTTATGCAAACTTTAAAGCCCATGTATCTAAATAGTGATCATCGATGGACCAAGGTGGGATTTATACATTGACATTATCCCTTAAGAGTGTGGAGTCACCACCTAACTTCGGTTAGAACAAAAGTCCAGGGAAAGCAAAGTTTGAACCTATGCTAAGTCAATTAGACGACTTATTTTATCTTTACCTCATCAAAGATTGAGTTTAAAAATTAGGTATGGTTTAGGGAAGGGGTTAGGCACTTCTAAATCGCTCAAATATTAGGATCTAGCCTTTGGGTATCTTTGGTTCACTTTTAACATTTTATTCAAGTTATTGATTAGTCCAATTTATCAGCCCTAAGCATACATCTAACCATAATCCACTCAATCAACTCAAGTCATCAACTCGAAGGGACAAGGAGTCATGTGACCTGACATAGGGGATTAACATGCATTATCATCTATCCATTCAAGCATAATCATATAGGATGGTAATCAAGGCCAAATTCATGGTTTAACTTAAGAAAGAACACTACACCCAAGGGAAGAGTTCATGTTAGCAATAAAAAGATGGAAGTAAAAGGCCTAACAAATGAAAAAAAAGAAACAAAAGAACAACATTACCATATCTTCATGGTCATCTAAATATGGATTTATTGTCCATGGTAATGTACTTCATTATCATAAATCAAAATGCAAAATAGAACCAATATGCATGAATCATGAGCAACAATAAGGAGGTAAACTATAATGCAAAGCATTGAGAGGACATTAATTGCCCTAAGATAAAACTCATCATGGGAGAGAACCTAGGATTGATGAATCCTTACCCTATGTTGCTCTAAAAGAGCATGGCATCCCTTTGTAACACTAACCATGTGGGGTTAACATACAACTCAAGAATGAAGGAGATTAAAAGGCTAAAACACTAACCACATGTTTTAACATAAGCATAATGACAAAAGGGACTCTTAAGGTCATTAGAACCTTAAGTTCCTCACTTGGTCACTACCCTAAAATGATTAGAAAAATATAGTCTTGATCACCATATCAAATTTCAAATGAGAGACCAAAAGCATTGTCTAAAGGGAATCCATAATATCATTTTAAAATAATGTTAAGGTTTCATATTTGAAGTGAATAGGGATCCCAGGGTGTTATGCACTCAGAAGCTCACAAGTTTAATGCTTTCTTATAAAAATGCTTATAGAATGCACAAAGATGAAGAGTTTATGCCTAGTTCTATCTTAAGAGTGATTAGAGCGGGTTGGGGTTTAAGATTTTAGTGCTACGTGTGCTTTGAGACTAAATTTTGGTAAAGTAACCTTAGAGTTATCCAAGCCTGCCTCCCTCAAATGGGAATGGTATTTATAGATAATGGATGGGTGTAAAAGGCCATAAATGGTTCTAGTTGCACCATGGACATGTCTAATCACATAGAGGGAGATGAATCTCCTAGAATTAGGGTTTGCACATGGCTTGTACAACCAGGAAAAGGCTATACATCCATTTGTCAGGGTTGTGTAGCCTTGGGGTTTAAGGGAAGATTAGTTCTAAAAGGATCTTAAGGCTAGGATTTTAAGGTGGGCTGTACAACCTTATGCATAGTTGTACAACCTTAGTTTATGTGTTGTACAACCCATTAACCCTGACAGGTAACTTTAGGTTTGGTCTTGGGGTTTGGTTCAGGCTTAGTCTTAGCTTCTCCAAGGTTTTCTAGGGCCTCTCATCTCTTTCTTTGGTAATTCCCTTTGCATTTTTGAGATAAATTCAATGATTTTCATCATCGGGCTTACATTTAGAGGTCCACAATCTAATGCTTCCAGTTTGCACTTACTTTATAGGGCTTGGAAGACAATATTTGAGAAAATGGCTATTTGAACAAGTCTCAATAAAATAAAGTAAAGAATGTAAACATTAGTAAGGATACCAATGTCTTTAGCAACTCCTCAAGCGGGTATTAAAGTGATGCTATCAGCTTTTTAGTAGAAACCAAGTGTTTTAATAGCTCTTTAGTACCTTTTTAGTACTTATTAAAGTGATTCTAGCAACTCTTTACATGTATTAGGTGTTTTGATAGTTTTTCAATAGCTTTATAGCTGGTATTAAAGTGATTCTAATAGCCCTATAACAGATACTAGGTGTTTTGACAACTCTCAGTAGCTTTCTATCAGGTATTAAAGTAGTTATAACAACTATAATAGGTATAACTCTTCAACAACTTTCTACTAGGTACTGAAGTGGTTTTAGCAGCTCTCTAGCAGGTACCAAGTGTTTTGGTATAGATAATTGGCCTCTTTTAGTCACTGATGCTCTTGCACTTCTCTGTGAGTGCTTTAGTCTTTCTGATTGACGATTTTGGCTCAGGGATACCCTTTGGGTGGCTCTTGTGTCATTTAAGCTTTCTAGCCTTTGTAAAATTGAATCCATATCCCTGTAATTTTAGCTTAATTGGGCCATTTAGAAGGCTAAGGGCATTTTAATAATTTTGGCTTAATTGGGCTTAAGGGAAGGCAATAGTGTTTTGGTAATTTTAGCTTAATTGGGCTTAAAGGAAGGCCAGAAGTATTTTGGTAATTTTAGCATAGTTGGGCTTGAGGGATATTGGGGCTTATGGGTTAAAGAAGGTTAAGGCTTAGAAGTTAAAGTGGTCCTACAAGGCCCATCTCAACCCGGCTAGCTTAATGAGGCTGTCTAACCCATATCATGGTTGTACAAGTCTGTATAGACCAGCTAGGGTTGACTGTCCACTATATAAACCACTCCAAAAGTGACCTTCTTCGTTTGCGCTATTCTTATTCTCTTTCTTCCATTTCTCTCTGAAGACTCTAGACTTAGTTTTTAGGCTCATTTGGCTTTTTGGGTGATTATCATAGCTGAGTACCATGACAATGAGATGTTCGACGTCCATGAGGAGTTTCCCAATAAGGACATTACAACTTTGGATGCCTTGGAGCAGCTGCGATCCCTATGGGGATTTTGCATAGTTGAGCTTGTTTAAAGGTGTGACTGCGAAGATGGTTTCATCTGGCTTTCCTCCAATTGGAGACATACCGATGGTTTACAACTATACCATCACCTTATAGGAGCTGTCTTTGGAGTGGTGGGCATTTTTCTGTATTTATTTTTACTTTATTTTATTTTCTGTCTATCTTGCCACTACATATTTTAGGTGTTACCATGGAATTTCTTTTCGCCCGCAAACATTAAGTTAGCTTATTAAATATTTAGGAATAATTTTAGGACACTAACCCTTTATTTTCAATGAAATTTTTTTTATCTGTTAGACTGGTTTGATGCCTCGATTTACATGCATTTTAGGTTTTATTTTTTGATCTACATAAGAATAGTTAAAATTAATTAACAGATGAAAATTTAGGGAACACACCTAGGATTATAAATAATTTATTCATTATGTCGACTCGTCAGTCTTTCGATGCTTTGTTTATGAATGTTGATTGAAAAATTGTTTTTTATTTTTATTTTTTAGGAAACTGTCTTCATAATTTCCTCAGAAATTATAATTTGTCCATAATGGCCAGGACTCATTATTTCTTTACCTTTGAACTCGGACCTTCTTGATATTTTCATTCTCTGACCTTGATAACTATACAGAAAATATGTAAATATACGTATTTTCCACTATTCATTTCTTTTCCTTATAGGGGATTATTACCTTTTAGAAGGGAGGCAGGCCGTGGGTCCTAGTGGAGAGTGGGGTCGGACATTGCACCCCAAAGTTATGGCTCATCTGAAGGGTACAAGGGTTTGGTACTTCTTGCTGATACTACCAAACGAGATGCTGAAGGTCGACCTAATGATGACACACACCCTACTTGAGCAGTGGATGGACACAACCCATACCTTCCACTTCCCTTGATCAACGAGGTCATGATTATACCTGGGGACTTCACCTTCTTGACTAGATTGCGATTTGCAGGTACTTCCTTGCCCATGGATTCAAGGGTGCATGAGCTAGTGCTTCAGAGGGTCTACTTGCTGAGGGTCTTAGATAACATTCCCCTGCTTAAGGGGAGTAGGACTGTAAAGAGGTTGAGCATACTATCTAGTGTGCCTCAGGTCACAAACAATAGCTCCGATTAAGCAATTGACTAGCATACACTATGTTTTTTCTACTGTATGCTCTATCAGGGATCTTGTTCTTAAGCGCTTCTGATGTGGCTGAACTCTTCTTAGTGTCGATGTTTGAGATTTGGGCATTGTGTATCATTTCTATTAGGGGTTTGCATTAACGTAACCCTATATAAGTATCTCGATTGGTGTTCTCAAGGCATGAGGTGCATGTATGATGCTTGGAGGGTGCTCATGATAAATATCTTTCAATTCTTTTTATGCTTAAGCTCCATTTGATTGCTTTTTTGATACTTATGTTAGCTTTGATGATAGGAATGAGGCGTTCAAGGGTGCGACTGTAAAGATGGTTTCAGTTGGCTTTCCTCTAATTGGAGACACACCAACAGTTTACAACTTGTACCGTCACCTTACAGTAGCTGCCTTGGGAGCGGTAGGCCTTTTTCTCTATTTATTTTTACTTTATTTTTGTTTTTGTCTATCTTGCCACCACAGATTTTAGGTGTTACCATGGAATTTCTTTTTGCCTGCAAACATTAAGTTAGCTTATTAAATATTTAGGAATAATTTTAGGACACCAACCCTTTATTTTCAATGAATTTTTTTATCTATCAGACTGGTTTTATGCCTCGATTTACATGCACTTTAGGTTTTATTTTTTTAATCTACACAAGAATGATTACAATTGATTAATAGATGAAAATTTAGGGAACACACTTGGGATTATAAATAATTTATTCATTATGTTGACTCGTTGGTCTTTCGATGCTTTGTTTATTGATGCTGATCAAAAAATTGTTTTTATTTTTATTTTTTAGGAAATTGTCTTCATAATTTCCTCAAAAAATAATAATTTGTCCATAATGACCAGGACTTGTTGTTTCTTTACCTTTGAACTCAGACCTTCTTGATCTTTTCATTTTCTGACCTTGATAAATGTTCAAAAAATATGTTAATATATGTATTTTCCACTATTCATTCCACTTTTCATTTATTTTCCCTACAGGGGATTATTGCCTTATAGAAGGGAGGCAAGCTGTGGGTCATGCTGGAGAGTGGGGTCGAACATTGCACCCCAGAGTTATGACTTGTTTGGAGGGTACAGGGATTTAGACCTTCTTGCGGATACTACCAAACGAGATGTTGAAGGTCAACCTAACGACGACACACGCCTTACTGGAGTAGTGGATGAACACAACCCACACATTCCATCTTTCCTTGATCAACGAGGTGATAATTATGCCTGGGGACTTCACCTTCTTGAGTAGACTGCGATTTGCTGGTACTCCCTTGCCCATGGATTCAGGGGTGCATGAGCCAATGCTTGAGAGGGTCTACTTGCTGAGGGTCTTAGACAACATTCCCCTGCTTAAGAGGAGTAGGACTATTATGAGGTCAAACACACGATCTAGTATGCCTTAGGTCACAGATGATAGCTCCGATTGGGCACTTGACTAGCATCCACTATGTTTTTTTATTGTACCCTCTATCGGGGATCTTGTTCTTAAGCTCTTCTAATGTGGCTGAGCTCTTCTTGGTGCCAATGTTCAAGATTTGGGTATTGTGTATCGTTTTTACTAGGGGTCTGCACTAGTCTAACCCTATAGGTATCTCGATCGGTGTTCTCAAAGCATGGGGCACATGTGTGGTTCTTGGAGGGTACTCATGATAAGTATCTCTCAATTCCTTTTACGCTTAAGCTCTATTTGATTTCTTTTTTGAGACTTACGTTAGCTTTGATGATAAGAATGAGGCATTGAGCATAGATTGCTAAAATGGCTAGACTCTGAGGAAGATGTAGGTGGTGGCCACCCTCGCTTCCTAAGGTGAAATGTCGTGTCTTACATGGAGTCCTCTGTCATTATTAGGCGTGCTCACTTGAACACATTTACTCTTGATCAGGTACTTCTCCCTGCACAAATGAATTATGTGAGTTATGATTATTGGTCTTTTAATGTTGAGTTTTATACTTAAAGTGGTTTTCCATCTTTATTATAGTTACGTCTTAACTAGAGGGGTCCCATAAAGTTGTGGCCCCTAGAGCTGGTGGAGGCTATTTCTTATGGCCATCGTCCAATGGTGAGGCCCTCCATTCAGGAATGATACCTCAAAAAGCGCATCTTCCACTGGCTCGAAGGCTTGAATGAGGGATCTGTCTCGCAGTGCTTGCCCACTAGTTTGTTTTGGGTGAGGGATCTTGAGGATATGGATCTTGCTGTAGGATTATACTACATGCCAAGGGACAACTATCTTTTGCTAGTATTCCTTATAGGTCTTAGATGGTTGGAGCACTTGTGGTGAGTCATCCTTTATCTGAGGTGGCTATTTAGGCATTGCCTTAGTATGCGCCTAATAAGGGAGTCATCTTGCAGCATGGGAGTCAGGGCACCGCTGTGTAGGCTGCACAATGATATGTCACTCCTGCTTTTGTATTTGGTGCTGCATGCGGGCTCATGAATCAGCTCCGGTAGGCGTAGAGCCCATGGTGGTAGGTGACCTGACTTCCATATTAAACAGTCTAGTGGAGTCTTGCATGACTTCAGTGGCTGGGTTAATAATGTCACTGTGGATCATCTCAATCTGCCTGCATGTTTGAGTTGATTAACACCACCCACGTAAGTATCTTCTTTTTTGTCTTCTTGTACACTAACTATGATGTGAGCTTTATAACTAATGTGTTTCCTTTTCTTCTTTTATAGATCCCTTGTGTCCAGACTAAGGCCATGGTTGACTTGATCACTGTTCTGAAGAGGGTTGTGATGTAGCATACACACTCCGTGTAGGTTAGTACAAAAACAATGTATGTATGCATGTTTGGAACTTGTGTTTTGTGTGTTTAGTATCTTATTCATCTTAACCCTCATGTTTTTTTTTTATAGGAAATGATCCAACACCTAAATATAAGATAAAAAAGAAGGATCAATTTTAGGAGGAGGCAAAGAGTGAGACTTTAGCCCAGGTGACGGTGAAGCACGGGTATGTAGTGACGGATGGTGAGTTAGAGGATTACGAAGCGACTCCTTTTAGAAGTGGAGGCAGTTGAGCTATGGAGACCCCCAACCTTTTAGCTCTTAGGATATTTTTTTGTCTCTTTTTCATTCTAGTATAATACATTAAGTTATTACTTTGTACAATTGTACAGTTTATTGGGTGATTTAAAAAACCTTATTTTTGGATGTTTGCTTAGGACTTTTTAGGGTAAGCCAAGGTGACATTATCTCCATTCTTTGGTCAAACACTGCCATTTCAAATTTTTAATGTAGATACACAGTTTTCTTTAATTATATGTTACTAAATGTGTACCGTCATTTTTCCACATATGTACTTTCCAAAATAGGTACGACATGTCATTTTAAGCCCAAAGTACAAAGGAGAAGCTGTCTAATCTCTTCCTAAAAGTTAAGGACTATACAACCCTAATGAGGTCTATACAACCCAGTTGGAGGGTTGTATAGCCTTGGCTAGAGGCTGTATAGATCAAATCAGAGGCTATACACACCTGTCAGCCTTCTCTACTTCTATAAATACCTATTTCATACTTGCTTTTGACACCCACTATTTCTAGCTCCCAAACCATGTCAAGAGTATTTCTAAGGTCTCTTTCTCCCTAGATCTGGTCTGATTTACTATAGATGAGCCTTTCAGCTTTCCATTACCCCTCCTCTATCTGCCTCGACACTCACTTTTTATTGGATTCCACCACCCACACCTTCTATTTCAGGGATATGGAGGTCTGCCCTTTGATAGAAAAATTTGGCACCATTTTCGACTACCATGTCATAACTATGGAGTGAATTTCCCTTCTTCAACTGGATTACCCACATATTTAAAAGATGGTGAAGTTGTTTGATATGTGATATGAGGAGGTGCCCAAGTACACTTTAGGTAAGGTTTAGATCCTCATAGCTCCTTTTATCACTTTCTTCCCCTCCACAGGCCATGCTTGGGTGGCTCAGGCTCATATTGTGATGACCATTTTGATAGGCAAGTATTTATTATAGAGAGAGGATGGAGAAATAGATCTACGAATTTTACCACTCTCAGATGAAGCTGAATCAGGGAGGACCCCTGTGTCGATGATGTTGAGTATGACCATCATAAGACTTGATAGAGGGACTCTTGGTGTTAGCGGTTCTTTTATGGGGAGTTCACTGCTGCTTCAGGTAAGAGTTCCTTTTACAATATCTTTTCTTTTATGTGTGTTTTTCTCTTCTTTTTTTTTTTGTTGCCCTAACTTTTACCTAGACCGCATTTGTATGTTTTCAATCCAGCAGGCTACTTACTTTTGCTTAGGCCGCCTTTTTGGGTTTTCAACCTAACAACCATATTCATTCTTTTTTTTTTCTTTCAAATTTGGCTATAAGTGAGGTTGTCATTATTGGCTGCTCCTACCATAGATGTGAGGCTTTAGTACTTACAACATCATTCAAATCATCATCTGATGAGGCCAACTGTTATAATGATTGAATGGATCGAGTGGATGTATCATATCACTGCCAACATCTGTTAGTGTTGCTTGTGGTGGAATCTATCGCCTGTTACTCTGAGGATTTATGAGGATTGTGTCATCTTTCCTATCTTGGCTTCAAGCACATTTTATTATCTAGCCCATGGGCATTGCTAGTTTAGCACTCCTCAATTCTAGGTATAGTTCCTTCCTTTATTTGTAAAGGGTCCCTTATCCCATTGCTTCTTGGATAGAGTTGAGGCTACGTGGACCACTCGCCACATATATGACCTCTATGCCGGTCGAGACTCTTAGCTTGATGACAATGCAGTCTATATAGAGTGGTTACACGACCTTTAAAGCTATATGCATTACATCAACAAAATAGTAAATAATGATCCTCCATAGAAAGGGTTGTTTTATATTCACTTATAGTTCAAAAGCATGTATGACTAATTCCTTTAATTATGTGAATGTACTTCCATTTGATATTATTCTTAACACGAATCATTTACATTTGGTGTGTTGGACATTAATTAAGTGCATAATTTCTATTTTTAATGTTGGCACATTAAAACATTTAATTGTCTTACCCAATGCCTCTATCTTACTAGTCCCTTGCTCATTCACCCTTGTCTTTCCTATCATCGCCTAGTTCTCCTGTCGATGGTCCCTAGTGCTCAGTCACACTCTCTCAACTTTTGCTTGCACTATTTTTATTTATTATTATTTTTTCCATATTTTACTTTTGCCTAAGTCGCCCTTTCAGGTTTTCAAATTAACGAGCTTTTCTTATTATTCTTTTTTTTTTTTTTTTTTTTTTTCATTTTTATCATCTTTATGCCCTAATTTTGCCTAAGCCACCCTTTCGGGTTTTTGACTTAGCGGGCTATGTTACTTTTCTCACAGCTCATACAAAATACTTCTTCAATTGGTCTATGTTCATTGGCTTGGTGAATTCATTCCCATCTCTATCTACCAGTTTCACCACTCCACTTGAGTATATCTACTTGACCACATAAGGGCCTTCCCAATTCAGCTTAAACTTTCCCTTGAGGATCCTAGATTTATGGTCAGATTGCCTTCAACACTAGATCACTGACCCTTATTACACTTGGCTTGACTTTCTTGTTAAATGTGCGAGTTATCCAAGCTGATGTAGTTGAATATGGTACAAGGCCTTCGGCCTCCTCTCATCCAATAGAGCCAGTTGTTCAAATTTACTCCTCATCCATTGGTACTCGAGAATGCCAAACTCAACTAATACTTGTAAAGACTTCACCTCCAACTCAATCGATAGTATTGCCTCCATTCCATACACTAAAGAGTACAATGTCATCTCGATTAATGTCTTTGCCATATTTTGATAACCACACAAGGCAAAAGGTAATTCTCAGTCTAGTCTTTATATGTTTCAACCATTTTGGTAAGGATATTTTTGATGTTCTTATTTGCTACTTCCACTACTTCGTTAGCTTGCAGTCTATAAGGTGAATACTTATAGTGTTCCACCCTATATTTTCCTAACATAAACTTGGCCTCTACTTGGAAATGGACACCATTGTTCAAATAAGGTTTTTCTTAATAAATTATGCCATATGCTTTGCCCCTAACTTACTAAAGGGTTCATCCTCTACCTACTTTGAAAAGTAGTCCATTGCTACTATAATATATTTATGTCCCTTGTACAAGTTAGTTTGATTTCTTTGATCCCATCGATCCCCTAAGCTATGAAGGGCCAAGGTGAGGTCAAATTTTGCAACTTGGTCAATGACAGATGACTAAGACTACTATGAACTTGACACTCATGGTAGCTTTAAACCTTTTTGATACAATCATGCTCTTTGGTAGTCCAGTAGTATTCGAACCTCAAAATCTTCTTTGCAAACACTTTACCATTCATGTGGGGACTATAAACCCCTACATGTACCTTTTTCATGATTCTATTAGCCTCTTCTTCTACCACGCATTGTAAATGAACTCCATTAGACATTCTTTTATACACTATCGTATCATAAACCATGAGCTGTGTAGATAACTTTTGGATCACATTTTTATCCTTTTTTTTGGGCCTCTTTGGGGTATTCGACATTTTCTAAATACCTTTATGCATCAAAATTCCAAGGATGGTTGTCCACTGATACTTACATCACCTTTTTACTTGTATAGCAGGGTGCCCCAAAGCGAAGTGTGATTAACAGTTTCATAGGCATTGCCTCTAGCCCATCCTAAATGGAGACTAAGATGGCCAAGGCGTCAACCATTGCATTATCTTCTCTCAGTAAATGATAGAATGTGACTCTCTGAAAATTCTATTCCAACCCTTTTATATTCTCTAAACGTGGGCTTAAATATTATTTTTTTAGTTCCTACTCTTTCGTTTCCTACAAAATGACTAGCAACAAGTCCCCAAATACCTTTATTGTCTTAAGTCTTATTTGCTTTAAGAGTTAGAGTCCTAGTGCCTAAGCTTTATATGTAGCCATATTATTAGTCACTTTGTAATAGAGCTTCTTGGCTATAGGAAAAAGTTCTCCTTCAGGTGAGATCATAACTACCCCTACACTTATCCCTTTATTATTTACACTCGATCAAAGTATACTCTCCATCCTCAAAGCTTAATCGCTCCTAACCTTTCATCTGGAAATTGGAGAAATTTGGATTCTTCTTCTTGGCTCCTAATCTTTAAGGGTTGTTATGCTACATACTCTAAAATTACTTGTCCCTTGATCACCTTCTTAGTTATATACTTAATATGAAATTTACTCTATAAGATCAACCACTTTACCCATCTTTCGGTCAAGGAAGGAGCCTTATGTAAGTACTTAATTGGCTCAAGCTTTGAAACCACTTTTACGAAATATGACTAAAAATAATGCCTCAGCTTCTTTGTCATCCCAACTAATGCTAGACAAGTCTTGTCCACTTGATTATAGTTCATTTCATAGGATAATAACTTCTTGTTAAGATAGTCCATTGAATGTTCGCTTCTTGTTCCACCTTCTTAAGCTAACGTTGCACCCATAAAACTATCTTCTACTATTAGATACAAATCAAGTGGTTTTCTAGGCTTTGACAACTTTAACACTTGACGAGTTAGTTAGATACTTTTTTTTTTTTTCTCTTAAAGGCCTTTTAATACTATTCATTCCACTTCACCAGCTGATCTTTCTTTAATAGCTTGAAAATAAGCTCATAAATAGGAGTTAGCCTTTTTATAAACCAGATGATATACTGCAAGCGATCCAGAAAACCTCAGATCTCCTTCTCTATCTTAAGTGCAAGCATCTTTTGAATTGCCTTTACCTTATCTGTGTTGAACCTAGCTTGGGAAAATGGTGAACCTAGCTTGTTTTGATGATTACAAACATATCTAAAAGCTAACGTTTGTTTAAGTTGTTTATGCAAAATCTTGCAGGTACATCTATTTATTAAACCAAGATGTTTAGAGAAAGAGTTATAGTGAAAACTCTATGTATTCAACTCCATGGGGTTTTGCCATATTTCAATAGGGATTGTGACAATGGGGGTTGAAGGATCTTAATAGGCATTGAAATGACACCTAAGTATAAACAAAGTCTTCTAGACCTCTCAACCGATGTTTTTCTAGAGAAAAAGTTATGGTGAAAACTCTAAGTATTCAACTCCAACAGGTTTTGCTATATTTCAATAGGTATTGTGACAATGGGGGTTAAAGGATCTTAATAGGCATTGAAATGACACCTAAGTGTAAGTAAAGTCTTATAGACCTCTTAACCAATGTTTTTCTCAATCATAACAGATGTTGGATGACTCAATCACTTAAGCTGTGTAAGTCTCTTTGCAACGGGCATTGCAATTTCACAACTGGTGTGGTTCTTGACATTTCAACAAGGCATTGCATTTTTGCAACATGCGTTGGATCATGTAACTTGATTTAAACAAAATTCTCAAGATCTTAACACGGGTGTTGGATTCTACCAATGAGCATTGGAAAAGTTCCCAGGCATACATAAGATCTGTAGACCCTCTAATGAGGTACTCTTAAATATGCAAAAAGGCATTCAAATCAATTCTTAATGGGTATTAGAAGTTCACCAACAGCTATTAAAGTACTATTAAAAATAGTGAAAAACAAAGCATCAAGTTCACATCCTCCTGAAAATTTGTAATGAGCATTATTTATATCTCAATAGAAGTTAAAGTTGAATTTCAACAGGCATTGAGAATTGCCAATTGCCATTGAAGAGTTGTTGAATAAATAATTAAGAAAGTCAAAGGAGGAGCATTTAGACAAATCTCTCTCTAATAGTTAGTTCCAACGGGCATTTTGATAGTACCAACGAATGTTAAAGTTGTATTCTATTGAAAATCACCCTATTGATGACTGAACAACAGGCGTGGAGAATGTCTAACAGGCATTGAGTGTCTACTACAGTAAGATAAAGTGACAACTTTCTTTCTAACGACTTGTTTTATGTCTTTGCCTATAAAAGGACCCTTTCACAACAAAAACAAAAAAGAGAAAATGTTCAAATAATGAGTTTTTCTATATTAAAAGCTATTTTTGAATAAAAGAGGTAAAACAAGAATTTTCTAGCTTTCAAGAGAAGATTATTTTCAAATCTTGTAAAAGCTATATTCAAAAACAAAGTTTGAAGAATAAGCTTTCGAACCTCTTTCAAAACTCTCAACCAAATCAAGCATACCTTGTGAGTGTATTCTGAATTGTTTATTACTTGAGTGAGACAGTTTTTCTCAACTTTCTAAGTTGTAATTTCATTTAAGAAAACCTTTGGTTAGGAGATCTAAAATCATACTCTGTAAAAGGTTTAAGGTAGTACTAACTACTTTGGGAAAACGGTTTTAATAACACCTATAAGTCTACTTGTAACGACTTTGTAGTGCCCAAAAACTACTACCATAAAGGTATTTGATAGTATTTGTAAGCTATCTAGATAGTGAAAAGCTCTAGTGGGAATATTAGAGGGGAGGATGTAGGCAGGTTGTGTCGTACCTCTTTAAATTGGTTGCCTTGATTCATCATTATTTTTGCACTTGTTGTTATTTGTTTTTACTTGCCATTGCGCTATTCAACCCCCCCTTCTAGGGCACCAAGGTATTAGAGCTAGTCTCTCACTCAGAGTGAAGATCATGGCAAGTCATGAATAATCACAATCAGTCCACAAGCCATCATTCTTCAAAGGAGATAACTATGGGCATTGAAAAAAATCGGATTAAGATCTTTCTTGACACTGAAACCATAAATCTATGGGACATTATCAAAGAAGGAAGAGAGATTACAATAAAACTAGGTGCTAGTACCTAAGCTCAAGAATGAATGGATAGTTGAAGAGAAGAAGGCAAATTTGAAAAATTGTCGAGTAATACATGTTCTCTTTTGTGCAATCTACAAATCTTAGTGCATTAAGTTGCAAATGTATATCTCAACAAAAGAAATATGGGACACATTGCAAAATCAACATGAAGGAACTAGTAAGGTTAAGAATAAAAAGATACAAATACACACATACATGTATAAAACATTTGTATATCAGCCTGGTGAAACTGTCATTGAGATGTACAACAGGTTTATTGGCATAGTGGGAATTCTCAAGACTCTTGGGAAGTCCCATTCCAATAAGGACATGGTAGCAAAGATTTTAAGAACACTTCCCAAAGATAGGTGGAAAGCCAAAAAGACAACAATAGAGTAAGCAAATAAGCTGAAAGTCCTGTCACTAGATGAGCTTATGGGAAAACTACTGGCCCATGAAAGCACTCTTAAGAAATTGACTAAAAGCATTGAAGTGAGAAAGAAAGATTTGGCATTAAAAGCAAAAGAGGTATGTTTTGAATCCCCATCTACTTTTTGTTTGCTAACATCCTTTGATTCTAGTGATGATGATGAAGATGATATTGAAGATGAGTACCTTGTCCTCATCACAAATAAAGTAAAGAGATTTCTCTCAAATCAAAAGAACAAAAGGGCAAAGAGATACAAGAAGAAAAATAGCAAGAGTAAACTCATTTGCTATGGATGTAATGAGAGAGGGCACATAAAATCAAATTGTCCCTATTTAAAAAGAGCAAACTTCCTGTCAAGAAACACACCACCAAGAAAGAAAAAGAAGTGTATAAAGCTACTTGAGATGACTAGTGACTCTGAACCAATGAGGAGGAAATTTGAAAGGATTTGGCCAACCTTTGTCTAATGACAACTAAAGAGAAATCAAATGAGTCCTTAAATGAGCATTCCTCCAGTAATGATAGTGACAACGATGATGACAATAAGGTAAATCCTCTTGATTCTTACTCTAGAGATGAGTTGTTTTCTATTATTACCAAGCTCACATTAAAAGTTAAGACTTTCTAGTCTAACACCTCCTATTTTAAGAAAGAGAACAAATCTTTAAAAGATTATGCTAAGAGTTAACAAACTCTAGTTAAAGAGGTTAAGTCTCTCATAATTGAGCATTCTAAGCTTAAGCATAGCCTCAACAAATTCACCAAAGGAAAGGAGAAGTTAGACTCCATCATTGAAATTCAAAGAAGCCCATTCATTAATCATGGATTAGGATATAATGCCTCTATTTCTAGTACTCCTTCTACTTTCAAAATAGTCTTTTTTAAGGCTAAGGAAGTTAGTATACCTAACTCCATTAGAATACCAAAAGTTCCTAAGAAGGGAAATTCTAAGATAATTGGCATAAAGGCTAAGTCATAACATATTCCCACACAACTGAGACATGTTCCTCTTAGAGCAAATTATCCCTATATGTATCATTCATACGAGCCTAAGAGGCAAAGTGACTAAAGGCACAAAAATTAACATAATCATGGATATAGATACATACCACACAATATAATTCTTCATATGAGAAAAACTCTTAGAAATATGGCTTAAAAGATCTATAAGTCTCACAAACACTATGTGCATGCTCTACTTAGAAATAGGACAATAACTCACTTTAATGCGAACTTTTTTTACTATAGGATTTATGGCCACATTATCTATCATTGCCATTCTAAAAGGCATGATGAGCAAATGGCAAGAGCTAACCCTGTAAGACCCAAAAAGATTTGGGTACCTAAGACTTGATTCTCTTTGTTTGATAGATGTACTTAAAATATTGAGTTAAAGAGAGTGGCATCTTGATAGTGGATGTTCAAAGCACTTGACAAGAGAAAGAAAGTTCTTCACACAACTAGAGAAGATTGTTGGAAAAGTCTTTTGGAGACAATGCAAAAGCCAAAATCATTGGCATAGGTAAAGTTGCAAAGGATGTTGACTAACCTATCCTTGATAAAGTATTGGTTATTTATGGACTCAAACACAATCTATTGAGTGTAAGTCAGCTTTATGATAAAGACCTCAGAGTTATGTTTGAACCACAAGCATGCCATATGTTAAGGATGAGTGACAATGAAATTTTGTTGATTAGAAAGAGAAGTCATAGTATTTATGTCATTGATTTAAATTCTCTCATTAACCATAATGCAAAGTGTCTAGTCTCTATAATGGATGAAGCTAAAATTTAGCATAAGAGGCTAGGACATGCTAGCATATAACTCATCAATAAGCTAAAAATAAGAAACTTGGCTAAAGGTCTTGTTGGCCTTAGGCACCAAGAAGGGGGGTTGAATTGGTGTATAAAAATCAAAACAGGAAATGAAGAAGAGAAATGAATTGAAAAGAAACACAAGATTTATAGTGGTTTAAGTATAAACGACCCTACATCCACTCCCTAATTCTTAGAAATTGGGTGTTCCACTATCTTTCAAAGGTGTTTTCAAGCTTACACCTTGTCTTTTGAAGGTTCACACAATAACCTATACTTTTGTGTTTTGAGGCTCACACAACAACATTTACACTTGTGTTTTACCAAACTCTCACAACAACCTCTCTTAGTGTTTTGACAGGCTCACACTATAACTTATTACAATTGGTGTTTATGCTCACACCCAATAATGACTTAAAGAATAAAAAAGATTGAGTAGCAAAATTGCAAGAGTTTGATTACAAAGTTATCAATTCTCTTGCATTTACATATGTTTGATGAGGTATTTATAGCCTCTACCCACCAAAGAGACATTACAATAAAACTGGTACAAAATCTTCAAAGTGTGCTAGATAGATTTTTGCATTAAATGCTTGACAGTCTTAATTCATGGTCGCTACTACTCGTTAGTTGTCGTGAAATCCAAATTCCATACAAAAAATCCTATTTGTATCTAACGACTAGTTCATGTGGTTGCTTCTCATTAGTTCACTAGGAAAATATAGCCGTTGCCCTGCTCTCAAAAGTAGCGATCACTATTTCTCTTGTACAGGTCATGACTGTGGACGTGAATTCGTCTGCTAAAAGTGTTCATCTTCTTCTTTTAGGTTCGTGATAGCTACCAATAAGTTTCCATCGCAATTTTTGTTTTCCAATGGTTACTTGGGACACTTGTCAAACTGTCGTTGTGGACTTGATTCCCGCTTAAGTTACTTTGAAATTTGCGGTCGCGATTGAGGCATGACTTACACCGGGAATTCGTCTGTGACTCTGGCTTTCCTTTCTTTGAATTGGTCGCAGCAGAGAAGTGGCTAGCAAATACGTTTGCCCAATTTGTCGACCTACCCTGGTCTAGTTGGCGGTCGTGATTTATCAAGTTGCATTCGTGAATTAGAAGGCATTAGCTTACTTTGGAGATTTTTTAACTCCATACAACTTTCAATGTAAAGACTAACTAAAAACTACAAAACAATACTTAATTTTGAAACATTAGAATTGATCAATCCCCTTTGTCAAGATCAAAAGAGGACCAAGACTTAGGATTAACCACCCTAGTCCAACAATCTCCCCTTTTTTGATTTTAACAACATAGATTGATCCTAAGTGAAAAGTAATATAGAAATGTGAAGTTGGAGTATTACATGAATGAATGCTTAAGATGAAACTTCTAAGTTTTGGCATTCAATCAAGCAAAGTGAAATTTTTACAAAGCTAAGTATGATGCTCCCCCTTAACATATGCTATAATTTTCAAGTTAATATTCCCTTTAAACTAAAAGCTTACTATCTCTCCCCCTTTGGCAAGATCAAAAAGAGAGTGTAAGGGAAATGAGAAACAATTATAAGCATACATAAGGAGTAAAAGAAGAATACTTTTATAAAGATAAAATGCATCACACATAAGACAATGTATTGCAAGAAAACAACTTTTTATTTACATAATTGTGGGATAACAATATTTGTTAAACAAAAAAAAAACATAAAGAAAATGAAAACAAATACAAAAGATCCCTAATCTAGAGGAGTGGAGAATCATTATCATCTTTGAAAGATAGTGTCTCTTGTGCTTGCATTGCTCCCTCAACTTCATCCCCATCCTTAACGTCATCTTCATTGCCATCTCCATCTTGCGTATCATCAAATTTGGTGAAGTCCAAAAGATGGCAAAGAGGAACTCATAGTTTCTTTTGGAGATCCACGATATCACTATGAAGATATGAAAGGAAGAGAAACCTTCTCTTCATCATCCTTATTAGTTTGTCCAACTTTTGATCAATGGTGGCAAGAGATAACTTCGTCTTGGCTTTTTGTTGAGGAGGAGGGACTTGTGTGGTGCCTTCTTCAATTTGAATCCTCTTTCTCTTCGAAGCTTAGGAGGTTTCCATCTTCTTTGCCCCTATTGCACCAAGGGTATAAACTTATGTGTTCGGATGAATGGCTTTGGCATTTATGAGATAGGTTAGGTCTAGGAAGTTTTGAGAGGAAAGGAGCTTATTGGTGAGGAATTTCTCTTTCTCCTCATCAAGTGCTCTAACAAAATGGTAGATGGTTATTATATGGGAGGGCAAGAGAAACTGGCTTTTAGGTTTCGTACTCATGTGGATCAATTGATCCACGAGGTAACAACTGGTTTGGATTGGTTTGTTCTTAATAAGGCAAAATAAGAATGCCAAGTCTTTTTGAGAAACCTTCTCATTACCATCACCTTTTGGGTTTATGAAGAAGGTGATGATGCGATGAACAAAGGGGTAGGGACTTGATGTGTTTGGATAAAGAAGAATGGGGTTGTGTTTGGTTTCAATGGAAATCTCTGACCAAAATTCAGAGTATATAACGTCAAGTGCAAAGATGATGAAGGGAATGTGTTCTCCGACTTGCAAGTTGAAAAGGGAAGACAATTGGTCGAAGGTAATGAAAAAAAGGTCGTCAAAGGCCTGAAACACTAACCCATATTGACTGGTTCTCGAATTGGATTTTCGGCTTCGTTGCACGGTGCACATAAACTCCCACACAACCTCCTCGTATCTGGGTTCATCTCGGAAGATGAACTCATTCCATCCCAAGTTGTAGAGAAAGGCTTTAATTTCAGCGTTGATGCCTAAAGTTTCCAGCATGAATGTTGATGGAATCTTGGTTGGAAGAATGACCTTGGAAGAGTTTGCCTTGAATTTATCTTTTTCTTCCTTGGTTATTCCTTTCATGAGATGGAGGGCAGGAGGTGCAGAGGGTTGAGCCACTGCCTTGCCCTTGTTTGCCTTAGAGAACTTCTTTGGAGCCATAGAACTTGATGATTTAGAGAGATTTTGAGAGAGAGCGATGATGTTTAGAAATGAGGTGATGAGAGCACTGTTGAAGGGGGTATTTATAGGTTTTAAAGGGGTGTGAAAACAGTCATAAATGACTAGAGATGAATTAAATGAAGAGAGAAAATGGTTGGCAGTCAAATCACTTAATTGCCTAGGTGGTTACTCTAATTGCCTAGGCGGTTACTTGAATTCATAAGTCGCGATCGCGAATTTCGAAATATGTGAGTAATGGACAAAATTTCCTCGGGAAAAGACGCGTTAACAGTCACATTTTTGAAAAATTGATTAAAATTCGCAGTGGAGCGAAAATTTCGCGATTACTAATTGACATTTGATAGCGGATGAAATTGACTTGTAATTAGCGACCATAAAGAAGGAATAGCGACTGCGAATTATGAGTCAGTAAGGATAAGAATTGAAAAACCAATTTTTGAAAAATGAAAAATTGTGATCCACAGGAAAATACATACATCAATATCATAAATCAACAAATACCAATGCACATAGCAGTATTACACAAGAGATCAAAAATTTTCACTTTAGGGAGCTTCCATCAAGCATTCCCAATTCTCTCTTAATAAAGTTCAACCTTTCTTCATTTAGAGGTTTGGTGAAAATATCTGCAAGTTGATGATTTGTGTCAATAAATTCCAACACAACATCACCTTTTTGCACATGATCTCTGAGAAAATGATGTATTACTTTTTTGCACATGATCTCCAAGAAAATGATGTCTAATGTCTATGTGCTTGCTTTTAGAGTGTTGGATAGGATTCTTAGAGAGATTAATAGCACTTGTGTTATCACATTTAATGGGAATGTGATCAACTACTTTGCCAAAATCCTTCAATTATTATTTCATCTAAAGAACTTGGGTGCAACAATAACCCACCGCCATATACTTGGCTTTCGCGGTAGATAAGATAACCGATACTTGCTTTTTACTAAACTAAGAAACTAGACATTCACCTATAATTTGGCAAGTTTTGAAAGTGTTTTTTCTATCTAATAAGCTACCAGCATAATCTGCATCCGAATACCTTACAAGAGTAAATGAAGAATCCATAGGATACCATAGTCCTAAGTGTATAGTGCCATGCAAATACTTAAAGATCCTTTTAACTGCATTCAAATAAGATTCTCTAGGAGGGGATTGGAACCTAGCACACATGCAAACATTAAACATGATATCTAGCTTAGAAGCAATAAGATAAAGTAGAGATCCGATCATACCTTGATATCTCTTTTCATCTACCATCTTAACCGATTCATCCTTATCTAGCTTGACGATATTACTCATTGGAGTTTTAGCTACCTTGCAACCATCCATGTCAAATTTCTTTAGCATTTCCTTTGTGTACTTGGCTTGATTGATGAAGATTCCTTCCTTGGATTGCTTGATTTATAGACCGAGAAAGAATTTGAGCTCTCCCATCATGCTCATTTCAAATTCCCTAGCAAATTCCTCACAAAGAGATTCGTTAGTAACACCAAAGATAATATCATCAACATAGATTTGAATGATTAATGTATCATGCTTGTGCTTTTTAACAACAAGTGTGGTGTCCACCTTTCTTTTCTCAAAATCATTTTTCAAGAGAAATGAACTAAGCCTTTCATACCAACCACTCAGAGCTTGTTTCAATACATATAAGGCTTTGTTTAATTTGAAAACATGGTTTGGAAAATAATGAGACTCAAAACCAGAAGATTATTCAACATAGACTTCCTCCTTTATAATGCCATTTAAAAAAGCACTTTCCACATCCATTTGAAAAAGTTTGAAATTCATATGACATGTAAATGCTAAGAAAATCCTAATGGCCTCTAATCTAATCTTGCTACAGGGGCAAAGGTTTCATCATAATCTATGCCTTCCTCTTGGTTGTATCCCTTAGTAACCAATCTAGCTTTGTTTCTAGTAATGAAACCTTGCTCATCTAACTTATTCCTAAACACCTACTTACAACCTATAATTGGGTGTTCTTTAGGCCTAGGGACAAGTTCCCATACTTTGTTTCTCTCAAATTGGTTGAGTTCTTCTTGCATAGTAAGCACCTAACTGTCATCATCAAGAGCCTCATCAATTGACTTTGGCTCAAGTTGAGAAAAAAATGCAAGATTATTATCTAAATGATGAAGTTGAGATCTAGTACTTACACCCTTAGAAGTATCACCAATGATTAAGTCCTTGGGGTAATACTTGGAGAATCTCCGATCTTTGGGTAGATCTTGTCTTAGCTTTACTTGTTGTTGATGAGGTTGGTCTTCATCTACTCTTAATGAATCACATTCTTCTTTATCTTTATCAACTCTTCTTGTAGAATCATCTAATTCCAGCTTTTCAAGATCGCCTATAATATCATCAACAAAAATACCTTTCCCAAGATCAAGTTTAATAGACTCATAAAAAACAATATTCATAGATTCTTCAACTACCATTGTATTTTTGTTAAAGACTATATGCTTTACTTGTGGTGGAATAACCTAAGAAGATTCCTTCATTGGTTTTAGAATCAAATTTCCTAAAAGTATCCTTAGTGTTCAAAATATAGCACTTACATCCAAATACTTGAAGGTATAGATCTTAGGTTTTCTACCATTCCAAAGCTCATAAGAAGTTTTATTGAGAATGGGTCTTTTGAAAACTCTATTTGCAATATAGCATGAGGTATTAATGGTTTCGTCCCAAAAGTAATTTGGCAAAGAATACTCGTTGAGCATTGTTCTAGCCATTTCTACCAAAGTTCTATTTTTTTTCTCTCTACAACACCATTTTGTTGTGGTGTTCTAGGAGTTGAAAAATTATGAAAAACTCCATTCTCCAAAAAATATTTTTCAAATGACTCATTTTGGAATTCCTTTCCATTGTCACTTCTAATATAAGAGATGAAGTAACCTTTTTCATTTTGAACCCTTTTTGCAAAACTTTTGAAAGCATCAAATGAATCATTCTTATGAGCTAGAAAAGATACCCAAGTGAACCTAGAGTAGTCATCAATAAAGACTAATGCATAATGCTTTCCACCTAAGCTAGCACTTCTAGTAGGTCCTATCAAGTCCATATGGATAAGTTGAAGTGATCTATATGTACTTATAACATTTTTGGCTTTGTGAGAGGCAAGGTGTAGCTTCCCAATTTGGAATGGACCACATGTCTTGTCTTTGGAGAAATTTAGCTTGGGAAGCCTTTCCACTAACTTTCCTTTGGATAGGCTTTGAAGAAGATCCATGCTTGCATGCCCAAGCCTTCTATGCAACAACCAAGCTTCATTGCTCAAAAATATAAGACACTTAAAAGATTGGTTAGCCAAATTTTCTAAGTCAATTGAGTAGGTATTGCCTTTCTTTTCACCCTTGAAAATAACCTCATCATCTACTAAAGTGGTGACTCGGCATTCCCTAGGATCAAAGGTGACTTTATTGCTTTTGTTACACAATTGACTTACACTTAACAAATTAGTTACCTTTTCTTAGGTACCCAAACATACTTGGGTCCTAGGGGGTTAGGAGTTGAAGGTCCTCTAATTTGAGGTGAGCCTTCCTAATAAAACAATGAATGTTAACATGCCCATATTTCATACAATAATGACATTGGAGTTAGACTTGTGAGTTTTTCTTCTATGCACAAATTTTGTATGAGTAGGAGGCCTTTTCATACCTTGATTATGTGAATGCTTGCATGTGCATGTGTGATGAGAAGTAGAAGAGAATTTCTTATGAGAGTGAGCATGTTATTTATTATGCATGTAGGCATGGTTAGCTCTTTGAGTCTTGGCTCTTGAGCTTGGGAGAGCCTTCCCTTTACCCTTAGGCTTAAGAGCCTTAGTGATAGGAGCACTTTTCTTCCCAATTACCTCAACATGTGAGGTTTGAGGTTCTGAAGATCTAACAAATATGGTTTGAGATGATGAGGAGGCTACATTGAAGCCTAAACCATGTTTAATTAGTGGTAGTCTTTGTGACATAATCTATGTGTCTAAGGCTTCTTTTCCTTTATGAAACTTGGAGATTGAGCTTCTAAGCTCAATGACTTCTCCCTTTAGAGAATCATTCTCATTTCATAATGAAGCCAATGAAGAAGATGATGTAGAAAGATGTTTCATAGATTTTTTGAGCTCATCATTTGATGCTCTCAATTCGCTTTCAATGTCATTAAGGGATTTATAGTCATCTAATTTTTGACACTTTCTTTTGTAAGACTTCATTTGTGACTTGTATTAGTCATATCTCATAGTTAAAGCCTTTATAAGCTCTTCGTCTATCTCATCAAATTCAAAATTAGAATGAGAGTGGGAAGAAGTAATTACCTCATTTATAAAATCTTCTTGTGCCATGAAACAAATGTTGGCAACTTTTCTTCTTCTTCATATTCACTTGAGATGTCATCCCAAGTGGCTGAAAAACTCTTTTTTTTTCTCCTGGTCCCATCTCTTCTTCTAATCAATTCCTTTGTCCTTTTTGAGAGCATTGCTAGCTCATCTTCTTCTTTGTCACTTTCTTCATCACTAGAGGTAGTTTCTACTTCCATCTCATTTGTTAAGGATTTAAGAGTCAGGGTTCTTTTTTCTTTTTTTGATTTATCTCCATGACCTCTTAGTTTCTTCATTTGCTCATCTTTTTATAAGGCCAACTCATGAGTTAAGAGTTTGCCTATCAACATATCTGTTGAAACCTTCCTAATCTCTGGATTGGACTCTTGGATGCTGCACACTTTAGCACCAAATTTATATAAAGGTAGAGTTTTAAGAATTTTTATGTTTACCTCATAGTTAGTAAGAGTCCTTCTAAATTTCTTCATGTTGGCATGTTGGTGGCAATGGATAGGAGTCTATTCATCATTTTAGTGATGCTTTCATAGTCCTTCATCATGAATAGTTCCCATTCCATCACGTACACCTCCAAACGGCTTGATTTAACTAATGTTGTGCCTTCATGGTAGTTCTCAAGAGTCTTCTAAATGGCATGTGCTATTTGGCAATGTTGCACTCTTCCAATCTCTTCTCTAGAAAGAGAGCTTAGAAGAATGGTCATTGCCCTCTTGTTTTTGCCATTTAATCTCCTGTGAGTTTCAACTCATTCTTCCCTTGGAATGAGTTCTTCAATTCCATCCACTACTTTAGTGGGTGGCTTCCATTCTTTGACAACCACATCCCAAAGGTCCACCATATCTATATCAAGGTAGATTTCCATTTTATACTTCCAATGAGCATAGTAAGATCCATCAAAGTGAGGCTTGAGGTATGAGTGGATTCCTTCTTGTGCCATGAACTTTGCTCTCCCAATTAAGGCTAGATTGTGAGACTTGGCTCTAATACTATTTGTTGGACCTAGGCACAAAGAAGGGGGGTGAATTGGTGTAAAGAAAATTAAAAGTAAGGGATAGAGAAGAGTAGAAAATGAGGCACACGATTTATAGTGGTTCGAGTATAATTAACCCTACATCAACTCCCTAATTCTTTGTAATTGGGTGTTCCACTAACTCAGAATGGTGTTTCAACACTCACACCTAACTT
>CATIWR010014017.1:0-10389 GCA_949677035.1 Omphalea diandra | reverse complement strand
ACCTCTAAAAGTTCGCTACTATTTATCAACATTATATTTGTGTGTTTTTTATTGATCAATTTTATATATATATATATATATATATATATATATATATATATATATATATATATATATATATATATATATATATATATATCGTTTAAAATTTTGCCCTCGTCATGGTGTAGATTTTAGATGTTGGCGGCTTTGTATAATTGAGGCCTTCGGTTGGTCATGGCCCTCTTTCATAAGTATGCTCATGAGCATGACTATGTACTCAGCCTGATCACCACCACCACCCAAAGAAGATTTTGTACAGACAATGACATTTTCTATTAGGCTTGATAGGCCCCTATCCAATTTAGGCCGTCAGGATCCACAATCATTTGTCCTAACTATGCTTAGGATAGTTTAACATTGTGCTGAAAAACAAATTATAATTTTTTTATAAATTATTGTAAATTATTTTAATATAAATTTTGTGAGTAAAAAATTATAATCAGAAAAATCTTCAAAAATTGATTATTTTCTAATTTTAATTTTTTATTTTTAGAATTCATTACTTATAAAAGAAATTTTTTTTATAATAACCAGTCCAAACATTAGATACATTGGTGAATCTAAAGTGTATGGAGCTACTGCAAACCTTGATAGAATGTTTTTTCCTAAGTTTGGTTGGTATGTTAGACAGTTAGGATACACAATAATAGTAAAAATGTTTTATAAGTTGAGAACAATCAAGATTTTATTCTAATGGATACTGATGCAGTTGTATTTAATTTGGCAAAAGGTTTAAAGGATTATGTAGACTTATACATATCTCATGTGGTATATGTATCTAAGGTAATTAAATAAGTGGTCTTTCTTTTGAGTTATGAGGCAACACATGTTGAAGATACTCCAATTAATAATTATGATTCTAATCTTAGTACTAGTAGTGGGGCAAGTGCTAGGGCATATGTGGCAGATGATTGTGATACTGTAAATATCAATAATATTGGAGAGAATGCAGCTAGTAGGAGCCAAGTTAAAGAGAAATGTGTGGCAGATCTAGATAAGGAAGAAGAAGATATTGAAAGTGGAAGTGAAGATGGAAGCAAAGATGGAATTAATAGTGAAAGTCAGAGTGATGCAGATTATGAAGATAATGATGAGGTAGTTGGAAGTAACAATGAGAGTTAAAGTGATGCAGTAGCAAAAAAAAAGGAGATAGTGATGAAGATAATGATGAGGTAGTTGTGAATGATTAGATGAAGAACTTATATATATTAGGGATGTTACAAAGGAGTATAGGAGAAAAAAAATAAGTAGACAATATGAGGCTGTTAATGTAGAGGTACTTTTGGGTAAAGTAGTGTTGATGAGGGATATCAAAATTTTGGGAGAGAGGTAGATAAATACATAGGAAAAGTAGGTGGTGATGAGAAATTTTATACCGGTGATGATAAAGCCAGTAATGCAAGTGATCTAAAAGAAGGGGAAGAATGTGATACCTATAAGAAGAGATAACATGTATATTTACTATGACCTTGAATGTAAAGTTCCATAATGGGAACTTGGCATGGTTTTTGCAAATGTTATTCAATTCAGGGAGGTAGTTGCTAAGTATGCAGTTCATAAGGGGGTTCAATTAATTTTGAAACCAAATGAAGCTCGTACGGTGAGGGTTAAGTGTAAAAATAAGGCTATTAATGGCTATTATGTACTAATTATGAGGAAAATTCTAATAATTTCATGATAAAGACACACTTGTTCATAAGTGTCATAGATTCAACAAAAATAAGTTATACAACTCAGATTTCATAGCTAGATATTATAAGAATATGATAAATTCTCAGCATGAAAATGAAGTTATGGGAGCTGTAAGATCTATGTGAGGAGGATTTGCTTATGTATGTTGGAAGGATAACATGTAGAAAGGTAAAAATGAAGATTTTATAAAAAATCATAAGGGATTATAGAGATGATTTCAAAAGGCTACATGATTATGTTGATAAAATAAATAGATCAAATCCTGGAAGTACTTGTTTTATTACAGTAGATACAATAACTAAACCTAGGTTAAAGTTATTTGATAGGTTTTATGTGTCCTTAAACTCTTCCAAACTTGGATGGAAGGAGGGTTGTAAAAGACTAATTAGCTTAGATGCTTGTTTTCTCAACGGAGTTTATAGTGGTCAGCTTTCGGTTATGATTTCTAAGGATGACAATAGGCAAATGTTTCCTATTGCTTGGTTAGTAGTGTATCTTGAGACTAAAAAGAACTAGTCTAAGTTTTATTAAGGCTTTTAAGCACAATTTTGATTTACAAAATGGAGAAGGATTGACATTGGTGATAGACATGTAAAAGGTAACTTTTTTTTTTTTTTGCTTATGCCTATTTTATTGTTGTTATTGATATCTGTTACTAAAAATATGGTAATATAACCATTAATTTGTGTTATTATTATATGTGTTTATAAAAAGGAAGAATACCTGCCATTTGTGAAATTCTGCCAGAGGTAGAGCACGGGATGTGTGCTAAGCATGTATGAAGCAACTAAGCCAAGAAATGAAGAGGGTTTAATAGGAGGAAGAAATTTTGGGCTTATGCTTGGTCTACATTTAAGGCTAAATTTAAAGACCATTTGATAGAGTTATCAAAGTTAGGTAATGCAATTGTTGAGGATTTACTATGTTAGAAACACGGTGTAGGGATTATTTTAGAACGGATGTGCAAAATGATGTGTGTGAGAATAACATGTGTGAAACATTTAATTCTTGAATTTTACATGCAAGGCATAAGTTAATTATCACGATGCTTGAAGAGATAAGAAAATAAGTCATGACTAGAATTAGAGCTATAAAGGATTTTGCAGAAATATGGATTAGTGACATTGCACCTATGGTTATGGTAATACTGCAGAAAAATAAGGATAGGGCAATGACTTGTAATATTTTTTGGAATAGGAAATTTGGTTTTGAAATAGTTGATGGGGATTACGGTCACACAGTTGATCTTAATAAGCAGACATGTACTTGTAGGTCATGGAATTTGAAAGGTATTCCATGTGCACATGTTATTTGTGCCATGAATCATAGAAATTTTAATAGCAAAGGATTATGTTGTGAAGTGGTATAGGCAAGAAACCTATTTGAAAGCCTATTCATATCCTATACAACCTGTTATGGGAATGAAAATGTGGCTTGAATCAAATCACCCATCAGTTGAGCCTCTAAAAATAACTAAAAAGCCAAGAAGACCAAAGAAGTCCAAAAGGAAAGTAAGGGATGAACCAAAAAAAAGTTAGTAGATATTCAAAAAAAAGGCAATGATGACTTGTTCTCTGTGAAAAACTCAAGGACATAATAAGAAAGAATGTCCAGACAAAAAAGTTCAAACCCAATGGCTTTATCAAGTGCAAATCAATTATAACTTTACCTGTATCAAGATAATAATCAATATCTATTATTTTATTTAGGGATTTAAAATTATATCTTTATAGGGTAATACAAGAGCCAATAATAATGTAGGCTTGGAGAATGATGCAAATGTCTTATTAGGAAGCATTAGAGGGAAAGGTGCATGTAAAGGTGGAAGTAGAGTAAGAGGTGGAGGTAGAGGCGTTAGTAAGGAAGAGGGGATAGAGCTGAAGTTGGAAGTAGTATGCCCTCACAATCAATAATTGTCACTACCTCTCAAACATCAACTGTTGGAGTTGGAAGAGAAGTACAACTACCTCTCAAACATCAACTGCTCAAGCAAGTACTCCAAAAAGAAGTAGGATGTTAGGTTATGGTTGATTCAGTATATACAATGTAAGTTTTGTTGCAGTGTGTCTTTTCTTTATTTGGTCATATGCAATATATGTCTTTATAGTTTTGTGCAATATGTGTGGCTTGTAACAGCCTGGCCAAACTAGTAGCAAAATAATCAAGTCTCCAAGTCAGTTAAAGAAAACATTTGAGGCTGTTGATTTAGATTTTAAGCCTTATGGTCTTAAATGGAAAGGGAAAGCTGCCATGATTAACAAACAACAGAAAGTTGATAAAGCAAGGAAGAACACAAGCAATGCCTAAGCTAGACAAACTGCATATTTTGCACCACAACAACTAGTTCCCAATTTGAGCCAAAGCAGTTGTACCACTACATCAAAAGCATCACATACTCAAAGAAATAGGGGCATATGGAAACTATAAATTGTTTAGGATGATGTCCTTCTTAGTGCTATAAATTGTTTGGAATGATGTAGTTTTATTTTGGACTAATGTAACTACTACCTTAACTTTCATTTTGCTTAGTTAGCTTTTAAATATAATGGACGCCAACTCTATTTTGGTGTTAAGTACATTTGTAGGGATGTAATTGTTACTGTTATTAATCTTATTATTATTGTTATTACTCTTCATATCATTGTTGTTACTTTATTGAGCTTAATGATCCAATTTTATTGTTATTATTGTTTCATTGTTTTCAGTGCTATATTGCACAATAACAACAATAGATACACATTATTTAGAGGAAATAAACAAGTTCCATTGCCACTATAAATTTTTACTAAATGCAGTAACACACACTTGCACAACTAGTTACACTATTCAGAGATCACATCCATTGCTTCGACATTTACACATTCACATTCATAATTAAACCCTAAACAAGCACAACAAAAGCTATGACAATCAAAATTTTATAGTAGCAATATTCCTTGCTTTGTTCCTTTCAATTTTCATTTCCTTCACTATGTTAAGCAAACCAAAGATCACATGCCTTGAATGCTCAGTAATTGGAGGATCAAACCATAAGAAATATCCATATGCACCAACCATCTACATTTAATCACAAAATTTTAAATTAGTTAGCTCGTAATTACAAAAAATACATTAAATCTTGAATTTTAATTTTTAGAGCAGAAATTAAGAAATTAAATAATACCCCATAATTTTTACATCCAAAGAAACTTCAGCCATGGTTAGCAATAGTTCATGAATGCTTCAACGTTGTTGTTTCTCCACAATTGCAAACTGGAATAGCAAAATGAATAGAAACCTGATTAAATTCAAATTGATCAATTGTTTTCGAAATTGATAACGAAGAAATAGAAAAATTAGGGGAAGAGTTTAAGAGGATTACAAACAAAAGTTTTAGAGAGTCAAAGGGATAATGTTTTGGATTTTAAAGAAAGAATAGATGGTCGTTGTTTTTTTGATGTGAGATTTTGTGTCGTTTGAGTTGAAGGAGACATTAGATTTTTATTGAAGAAGAAGCAAAAAAAGATGTTGTAAGTCCACGTTGGAGAAAAGTTACTATTCTCACACAGACAATTAATCTCATGCGTGTGCTTTCAAAAGCAAAAAGGTGTTTAAAAATTATTGAATATATTAGTTAATGTGCTAGCAAAGTTTTAGCAAAAGATTAGTGGGGTTATAGATTTTTTTGTGCAAGTTAAGGTGCTTGCTTATGTATTCTATCAAAATTAAAACAAAAAAAAAAAAAAAAAAAAAGAAGGGAAAATTCTCATAGATCGCCCTAAGGTCAACCGACACAGTGGTGATACTTGTGATAGTTGGACTCCAGATCATCATGAGTGGACTGGACAGGAATATCTCTATATTCTGTACTACTATTATGTAACAGTTTTACTTTATATCTGGCGATTCAGATACATCCATCCAAGGATATCAACGGTGACAAAACAAATGACTACACGATCAGTGGTGCGGAGATACGGTATTCGCATCAATCAGCATCAAAATAATGATTAAGCTGGGTCCAATCCACTATTTTTTTTCCGTTTATCATAGGACTAATCAGTTACGAATTGCAAAATATGAGGGGTAATGTTTTTTTTTGCTAATTTTCAACATAAAAATGAAAATTTTTATTATATTAAAAAAATTAAATTAAATTTGAGTCTGCAATAAAATTTTATTACTATTTAAATTTTAAACTTAAAAATACATTTTTTTTTAGTTTACCTTTTTTTTTTTAAAAAAAATGCACGTGTATCAGACCAACCAACTCTTCGACAGTCCCTATTGGATTCTACACTTTTGTTTGGTGCGAAGCTGAGAAAAAAAAGCGAGACTCTGCACAGCAGCAACAATTAGCAAAATACAGGTTTCGTGTGTCTGATCAAATCGAGGATTTATAGTTTGTAGTAACAAGGAAATGGCGGGTGGTGATGTTGGGTGCTGTGGGGCCGAGTTTTTGTTGTATTTGATGGTAATAGTAGGGCTGGTTGCATTTGCTGGCCTCACGCTTGGTCTCATGTCTTTGGGCCTAGTCGACCTTGAAGTCCTCAAGAAGTCTGGCCGTCCTCAGGATCGCACCCACGCCGGTACACCCTCTTATTAGTTATGCTATTAAGTTGCTTTCAGCTTTAGAATTTGTTCTGTTCCTCCCTTTTTAATTCACCGGATATGTTTCTATTACTATATGCTTTTTTTTAAAAAAATCTGTAATCGAGTGGACTCAGTGAGTTCCTAGAATTCGGGTCGTATTACAATAAAATTGAGATGGACAATGAGCTGGCGCGCATATGTTTCTTTGTGTTACTGTATTATTTTAATGTTGCTATTTTTGGCTACTGGTTGTACTGAGTCGACTCGGTTTATCAAGAATGTAACAAAATGAAAAGAGAAATCTTTCATATATCACTGAAGAGAAAAACATTGTTTATATACAATGCTTTTGTCACTGAATTTGATGATCTGTCACAGAACTCTATAAATTAGTTAGAGTTTGTTGAATTCCCGCCAATCTCCATTCTTAAACCTGTTGGAAGCTCCTGGAATGATCTGGAAGTTGAAGTCGTTTTGCTCTTGAAGAAGAACTGTAATACGGCACCGTTTATAAACAAAACGCTCCGGATTACTATGTTGTTTATAACACGTGTCACACCCTTTTCATTTTCCAATGGCTGTTGGAAATTGTCTGTTAGATTGTCCATTTGCAGCAGCTTCATTCTTAACAGCCCCCCTCAAGCTGGAGTGTGGAGATTCATCATACCCAGCTTGGGAAGGAAATGATGAAAGTGTGGAGCAGAATGAGCTTTGGCGAAGAAGTCGGCAAGCTGATCTGTAGATTTAACAGGCAGTAAATGAAGAACATTAGCTTGGAGTTTTTCACGAACAATGTGACAATCAATCTCCAGGTGTTTGGTTCGTTCGTGGAAAACAGGATTGTGGGCAATATGCATAGCCGACTGATTATCACAAAACATGAGAGCTGGTTGAGGATGGGAAATGTAAAGATCTCGTAATAGATAGAGGAACCATTGAAGCTCACAAGTAGTAGTGGCCATAGCCCTGTACTCAGCCTCAGCAGAGGATTTAGCCACTGTAGTTTGTTTCTTAGAACGCTAGGCAATAAGAGAAGAGCCAAGAAACACATAGTACCCAGTGATAGATTTACGAGTGAGAGGACATTGGGCCCAATCACTGTCATTGAAGGCTTGCAATTGAAGAGAATTATGAGTACTGAAAAACAATCCTTGACCTGGGGAAGACTTCTAATAGCGAAGTATCCGATGAGCACCTTGAAGATGAGACTTGGAGGGAAAATCAAGATATTGGGAAAGTTGTTGAACAACAAAAGATAAATCAGGCCTGGTATTAGTAAGATACATGAGCTTACCAACAAGTCTTCGATAGGAAGAATTATCAGCTAACAAAGTGGAAGAAGAAAACAAAGTGCCAGGAACCAAGGGCGTGGCAGCAGGTTTGGAACCAATAAAACCTGTATCTTCAAGAACTTCTAAAGTGTATTTACGTTGGCAAAGATGGATGCCTTGTGAATTTCGAGCAAACTCAAAGCCAAGAAAATACCTCAATGCACCCAAATACTTGATCTTGAAAGTATCATGCAGGTATGTTTTGATGGCCACAATCTCTTTCTGAATATTACTAGCAACAATGACATCATCCACATAAACTAACAATGCTATAAAAATGTTGTCAAAAGTGTTGTCAGTATGTTTGATGAAAAGACTACTATCAGTATGAGCTTGAGTAAATTGTTGACTGAGGAGAGCCTGAGAAAGCTTGGCATGCCATTGTCTGCTGGCTTGCTTAAGGCCATATAGTGACTTGCTTAATTTGCAGACTTGATTAGGTTTGTTAACAGTAATCCCCAAAGGCAGCTTCATATATACTTCCTCGTGTAAATCCCCATGCAAAAATGCATTGTTGATGTCAAGCTGCTCTGAAAACCAACCTTTTGTTGCAGAAATAGCTAAGAGTGTGCGAATAGTAGCCATCTTCGCCACAGGAGAAAAAGGGTCTAAATAATCAACCCCTTTTTGTTGGGTAAAGCCCTTTGCCACTAACCTTGCTTTATACCAGTCAATGCTCCCATCAGATTTATATTTGATTTTATAAACCCATTTGCAGCCGATGGGATTTATATTAGGAGGAAGATCCACAATATCCCAAGTATGATTGGCATGTAAGGCCTCTAGTTCTGCAGTCATAGCATCTTGCCATTCTTTAGACAAAATTGCTTGGTTGTAAGTTTTGGGTTCAGAATGAGAAGAAATGGAGCAAACAAAGTTGTGATAAGAAGGGAAAAGAGAATAGTAAGAGAGAACTGAAGATAAAGGGTGAGGAGTACCTGAAATTGGCAGGGACCAGCAGCTGAAAGATTCAGGTTTTGCAGGTACTGATTGGGACATTGCACAATGATAATCCTGTAAATAATTTGGTGTGTGTTTAATTCTAGCAGATTTTCTAATATTAGGTGGGAAAGAAACTGGAGCAGGAGTAGGGAAAGGTTCTAAATCTGGTAAAGAAGATGAGTCATGATTGGAAGGATGTTCTGAACTAATTGGGGAAATAGATTGAGGATCTATAAAAGAGGTGTTAGAAAGCTGAGTATCATTAGGTAGGTCATATGACACTGGTAAGACAGGTTGATCAATTGATGTATGAGTGGAAAAAGGAAATAGATGTTCATAAAAGTGAACATTCCTAGAAAGAAAAATCTTGTGAGTTTGGAGATCAAAAAGTTTAAAACCTTTAATGCCATCACGATAACCTAAGAAAATGCATTTGTGTGCTCTAGGAGCAAATTTTGATCTATTCTGTTCTAGGGAGGAAGCAAAACACAAACAACCAAAGACTTTTAGTAAAGACAAATCTGGTGGAGTACCATAAAGTAATTCAAATGGAGTATGATTATCAATGACAGGTGATGGTAACCTATTAATGAGATAAGTTGCATGAGAAACACGATGAGTCCAAAAATCTATTGACAAATTACTTTGTAATTTTAAAGCCCTAGCTACATTCAAGATATGTTGATGCTTCCTTTCCACAATGCTATTCTGTTGAGGTCTCTCAACACAAGAAATATGGTGAATTAATCCATTAGCAGATAAAAAAGAGGCATGTTAAATTCTTGCCCATTATCAGTTCTGATACATTTAATTTTGTAGTGAAATTGTGTTTCAGTGTATGAACAAAACTGTTGAACTAACTGTCTAGCTTCAGATTTTGATTTCATGAAAAACAACCAAGCAAAATGACTGTAGTCATCTACAATAGTGAAAAAATACTTAGAACCATCCAAAGAAGGAGTAAGAGGACCCCAAATATCTATATGAACAAGGTCAAAAACATGTTTGCTGCAAGATCGACTTAAAGGAAAAGCAAGTTTCTTTTGTTTAGCTAAGTGACATACTTCACACACTAGATTCTTGTTTGTGACAGATACATTTGGATAAGCATGTTGAAATTCATTTATTCTTGATATAGAAGGATGGCCTAACCTAAAATGCCATAGATCAAAACCAGAATTGGAAGAACAAGAGTTGACTAAGCTACGATAAGATGATTGAACAGATGCAGGAATTATCAATTGATAAAGTCCTCCAATCAGTCTAGCTAATCCAATTGTCCTCCAAGCTGCAATGTCCTAGATGACACAAGAAGCAGATTGAATAAGGAAACAACAAGTAGAATCATTAGTAAGTTTAATAACTGAAAGTAGGTTGAAAGCAAATTGAGGAACATGCAGCACATTGACTAAGGTAAGGTTAGGATTGAGTTGGACAGTTCCAATATGGGTTACCGAGATCAATTGATTGTTTGGAAGTCTCACGAAGTAATTACTTACTAATTTGTATGTGGTAAATTGGTCTAATGTGCAGGCAATATGATCTATAGCTCCAGTGTCTACAATCCAAGTAATTTTGTTAAAAATAGGATGCTTTGATGCAGAGAGACACATACCTGCAATCTTGGACTTGGTCATGTCAGTAACATGTGCTGCTGCAACAGTAGTAGTGGATGGAGAAGTGATAGTTTGTGAAGCTTGCAAAAGATTCATAAGTTGTTGATATTGATCTTTAGTCAAAGAAAAGGAAGATTCATCTGTTGGACAAGAACTAACCTCTGCAACTGCATTAGAATTTTCAGATTCCAAAC
>CATIWR010014010.1:0-14621 GCA_949677035.1 Omphalea diandra | reverse complement strand
TACTCCATAATTCTCACTAACCATGCATGATTAACATGTCATGAGAGGTTAATTTCAGTTGAGAAGAAGATAAATTACTTACCTATTGTCCCAAAATTGGAAAACCTTAGGCAGCCCACACTTATTCCTCTCTTTCTTCTTCTTCTTCTTTGGCTCTCTCTCACTCTTTCATTTAGTCTATTCCGACCTTATCTCATCTTTTACCAGCCCATAATGGTAGATAATTATAATTTGTATTCTTACTCTAATAGGACAAAAGATTGGTGGCTTGTTCCTATTGGTTGAAAGTTAAACAGTTTTGCTTTTAGTCCATTTTCTTCATTCTTCCATCACCTTCGTCCATCCTCTAATTTCTAGATGCTCTTTATACTTTTAGATGAGCCCTCAAACACCATTATTTATGATGTTATAATAAGCACACAACATGAAATAATTTGTCATGTAACTATGCATATATGTTCAAGCATCCCAAATGCAACGGTGCAATTGTCATTGTCGTGTTTTTACAATTCACATGTCTAAATGATTATTTATCCTATGCATATGTTCATATGTGATTTCATATCATTTGTGCAATGAATATATTCATGTGATAATGCCAATGAATAGGGATAGGGATGTTACATATGTAATGTCTTTTAGACTTATAACTTATTTGAGTAATGTGTTTAAGAGTGTTTCTCATGTGAGGAATTCTTTTGTGTTGTATGTGTCTATATCCATAACTACGACAATTTATGTGTCTTTGCACACCTTGCCTCTTGGACTTGTAAGAGTGATACATGTAGGCATAATTTGCTCTATGTAGAGCTGATCTCGATAGTGTGTGATTGTGTTGAGACTTCCTTCTTGAGCCATTATTAGTGGTATTTCACTTTTTGAAAACTTTCTACTTTCAAACTTGGCTAGATGAATGGAAAAGCCTTAGCTAGGAAAATCTTGAGGATGGAATAGTACTAGAGCATTATGGAGTAAGATTGTATTCAAACAATTATAACTATTATAAGTTTCAGGTGCACAGTAGGAATAGTACTAGAGCATTATGGAGTAAGATTGTATTCAAACAATTATAACTATTATAAGTTTCAGGAGCACAGTAGCCTCACTCATTTACCATCAATGAAATTACATAATCTAGTTTTGCCTTGGCCATTTGCAGCTTAGAGTATCGATGTGATCAAACAAATTAGGCCAGCCTCTACAAAAAAGCATAAAAACATCATGGTAGTGGTCGATTACTTTTTAAAATAGGTGAAAGTTGACTCTTTCAATATGTTGGGGATTAAATAAATGGTTCGGTTCATAGAAAAGAATCTCATTTGTCATTATGGTGTGCTACATCACATCGTGACAGACTAATGAAGTATAATTTTTTATGAAGGTTAAAGTAATCTTATAAAAGTATAGGGTGACCCATCATAAATCATCAGCATATAAACCACAAACCAACAAAGGAGTAGATGTAGCAAATAACAGTATTAAGAATATCCTTGCCAAAATGGTGAAAAATTACAAGGACTAGATAGAAACATTACCTTTTACATTTTGGGGTTACCAAGCCATAGATAAAATGTCAATCAAAATGATGCCATACTCCATAGTATATGGGATGGAGTTAGTGCTTTTAATTGAGATGGAGTCAAAGCCCCTACGAGTGTTGGTTAAGATAAAAATTCCTGAGTATTAGTAGGTAAGAACTCAGTTTGAGCAATTAGCCTTACTAGATGATAAAAGGTTGAAGGCTCTTTATCACACCCAGTTATATCAAGCCATAATGGCACATATTTTTAACAAAAGAGTGGGTGATTTAGTGCTAGACATAATCCAACTACAAACTCAAGAACCTTGGAGAAAGTTTAAATCAAATTTGAAAGGCCTATATATGGTCAAACATATTTATTTATATGGTATTTTGAAGTTATCATATATGGATGGGAATGAATTATTTAGACCTATAAATTTAGATATGCTAAAGAAGTATTTCAAGTGAGGATGTGAGAAAAGGAAAATAAGCCAACTAAGTCAAAAACTCAAAAGGGTAGCCCAAGCAAAAATCAGGGCACATACAAAAAAAAAGGAAAAGAAAAAAAGGAAAGAAGGAAAGTCCACTAAATCAAAAACTTAAAAGGGCAACTTAAGCAAAAAACTAAGACATAATAATATAAAAGAAAAAAAAAGTCAAAAGAGTGCAAACGACCACTAGGGATGCCAATAGTAGAATAACATAGCAAGTGATAGTAGCTAAGGGATAAATGTGAAGAACAAGGAACTAATAACTCAAAGGCATTGAGTAAGATAACTAGGTGATCTAATGTGTAATTATTAAAAGTAGTGACCATGCATTTAATTAGTATGTAATATGCAAAGTGTAATGGTTCATGATTAACCATAATACTAGAAAGAGAAACATTTGTATAATTAAAGTGGCCTTCTGTCAAACATTCCTTTGAACTAAAATGAAATGCAATAAGTTATTTTCCATAAACTCATTTGATGTTGTGAACAATTTATAGGTCCACGCATATGTTGCTAATTATTATGTAACTAAGCCTTCAAATCAGCATCATCAATGTTAGAAGTCTTAGTAAGGATATATGATAGTTATAACGATTCATCAAAGTGGCATCCACTTTTTCCAAAAAACATTAGGTCAAAGGTCATTTAGTGAAAGTAGGGAGGAAACCTATAATGTCTTATAGGGCCCAAAACTAATGAGGGACTCTAGTTAAAATGTAAAAGGTATCGATGACAAAGCAAGGATAATAACATATTCTCCATAAGGCTTTAGGCATAAGTCCTTAAAATAATTTTGGTTACTCTTCACCAATGACATGTCTAACTGATGACAAAATCAGTAATGTGATATAACCATTTTGTCCACTTCACCTCAACGATAGTAGGTATTGATGAATGATAGTTTGAATATTGTTATGGGAAATAACATCTTGCATCCATAGTTGGAGTAGCTAATGAGCCCAACTTATTTCATAGCCATATCTAAAACAAAAGAGAGCTATTTTAAGTTGAAAATCTGAAAGAGTGATCTAAGTAAAAAAAAAGCAGCCTACTAGATTGAAATTCACAAGGGTGGTTCAAGTAAAAGTTAGGGCAATAAAAATAAATATCAATATAAAATAATAAAATGAATGACCATAATAACAAAATCATTCCAGAAGCAATAATGGATTCTCGAAAAAGGAATTGCTTATACTAAGAGATACTCTATCCAAACCTACAATGGTCTCACAAAAAATGATTGAAATTATGATCTTCCCAAGCTTAGTCTCTTTAATCAAAGGAAAAATTTGTAGATCTATCTCTCTTTCATCTTTTCATAGCAGAAACTCCTCTATTAGATAGCCACTATAATACGAGCCCATGCCATTAGGGCACGGCCCTTAGAAAGATAAAAAGTAACCAATGGAGACATAAGGATCTTTTCCTCACCTATAATGTACATGGGTACCTTATCATATAGAAAAATTGAATAGCTCCATCTTCTAAATATATGGGTAATTCAGGCATGGCAAGGCAATCTAATCAACAGTTGTGATTTGACAGTCGAGAATTTTAGTAGGGGCAAATATCAACATCTATAAAATGGAAAGAATGAGTAATGGGATCTAACAAATCATAGGCAACCTAAAGAAAATCCAAGTTGAATAAGTCTATGGAGAGAATTAGAGGGCTTTAAAACCCGCATAAGGCAAATAAATCCAACGCTAAGGTGGGAGAAACTTAAAAATTCCCTAGCCATATTGAGAAAGATAAAAATGGCAGATTTAGGCATGAAAATTAAGGAAGGGATGTTTATAGAAGAAACAGAAGGTGAATAGTTCATAATAATTGTATACAATAGTACATGGTTGTACAAACTACTTAGGCTATCTATGTAGACAATTAATAGTCTATACAAACAACTTGATTGTCTGTACATATCACATTTTCAATAAAATTTCAAGTTGAACCTTCCTTATATTTTAGGCTTCTAAGGTATTATGTACTTGTTTTATGGAGAATGTATGTATGCACTTAAATAAATGTAACACAATCACACGTTAAGGGTATAAATTTAGAGTCAGGATCAAAAGTGCACATCGATATTGAAGAATTTTCAAAGTTTAGCAAAATCGAGGCAGAATCACCTTAGGTTGTGTCCTAAAAATTCTAACTATCCAAACAAACATCTAAAAGAAAAAAAAAAGGCTTTAAAATAGCCAAATATTTGTCTTATGGTATCAAAAATATAATCAATGTTTAGTAATGTATAGGGAATAAAGAAAATAAAGTCCTAAGGGTTAATGTGATTATGGGTGGTTCAACCCTCCTCGCCACCATATGTGGTCTTCTCCTCCTCGTCTAAAGCGATAAACTCATCAGATTCTGAGGGTGTTGGTAGTACTATTCGCTTAATCTTGGTCTCAATTGTTGCCCGACATTGCTCCATACCTCACAGTTTACAGGTTAGGTGTCGAAACGTCTCCTACAAGATGCATGAGTAGCGAATAGGATATGGAATGCACACATAAGTATGAATCATGGACATGCATAAATAATTTGTAGTTTATTACTAACTTGGATCTCCCTATTCTATAAAGTTACCATATTCTTTAAGGCAAAAATAATGTTAACCATCACCTTGGCCTGTACGTAAGGAATCTATAAAGGAAATATTATCTTAACAATATAAAACCAATCAGAAGCAAAGTACACAAAAAGCATGTATAAAGGAAAGATACTTACATTGGTGGTATTAATAGGTTTGAATGTGTAAGTTCATTGAGTAATGTCCAAGGCCAACTCATTAAGGAACACTATGCATGACTTAACCATGTTGTCAGGGAATAGGTCAAGCTTCCCTACCACTATTAGTTCTAACACTTTTACTCTAAAAATCCCTTTGTGACCTCATACAATATGAGTAGGCTTCAAAGGCCTCCACTTAGAGCTCGTCATTATGCCTCAAGTCCATCGACACATAACTGTCCCCTCGTATGCCCTATGCCATGGGAAAGCATGGATTGTCGCCTTAGCCATAGGGATCATCTCAAGGAGCACCTTAACTATCCATATGCCACCTATCACTAGCTACTCCCTTAATATGAATCGTAATGCTTATTAGACCTCATCCTTCTCCTTAATGAAGGTGAATGCGAAGGCACAAGCTGAACATCTGACCCCTTAAGCTAAAGGACTCCCACCTCAAGGTACCACTCCTATAATGAGGGCCTATTAGTAAATGCCATTCATAAAAGCGACCCTTTACCTCGACCACCATAGGCTACCATGTAAGGGTATGCTCCCTCCAATCTAAAGAAAACTACATAAGGATAAAAAAAAGTATAATTTACTATTATAAATATAAAACTAAGATTAAAAAGTAACATAAAGAACTAATAGTTAGTTCTTTTTATAGTATAACAATACATGGCCTAGGGAAATAGAGTTTAGGTAGTGATGTTTGACCTCGGTCAATGACTTTCAATGGTAAGCAAAGCCCCAACTCGCAAATCATGGATATCAATAATCCATATTTGACAAAAATTTACCACTTACTGGTAACCATACCTATATGACCTAAGCTTGTAAAAAAGCACAACACTAGTCCCAAGATAACCGAATGGCAAATAAGTAAGCAAATAAAAGATTTAATTAGTCACTTACAATAAGCATGTGTCAAGCACTACCTATATATGATAACCATTAAATGCATTGCTCAAGAATCAATAAAGATACATTAGCATTTGTGAACCCCTAATTGACGTGGTGAATAAGCCCTAAGTCTTCAATAATAGGTAGTAGGCAAATCTCCACCACATCTAATAGGTTTGTGAATAGTTTCCCTAATAGACTATATAATAAGAAGTAACAACCCACTTAGTTAACCACCTTACGCAAGTTATCATCTGTAAAAATAAGAGTGATTACCTTCAAACTAGATCTTTCCAATAAGAGACTCCTCTTCATTTGGGTGACACAACTGAGGAGATGATGGAAATAGTTCGATTATAGTACCAGTAGTGTATGTTTGCATCAGTAGATAGAAGGATCCTAGAGAAGCGAATCTCGATAAGATAGTGAAGTCCCTAAGCGTAATCTTCACCTTCCTTATTTGTAACAAGTGGAAGGTGTGGGTAGTTCCATCCATCTCTCATCTAGCACCTGCATCATAGTAGTCATCTTTCGGTGCCCTATCTAGTAGTATCCTAAGGAATAGAAAAAGATTAATCTACTTTAGAAAAGTGATGACATGATGATGCAGCTCCCTAAATCAAACCCTAGCAAGGGAAACAGATCTGCCTCCCTTATTAAAGGAGACATAACCTTCTAAGTAATAAAAGGCAAATTTTAGAATTTTACATTAAAAAAAAAAGCATAGTGACAACAAGAGGAATCAAGGCAATAAGAAAAATTTGCATGCAGACACATAAAATAAGGAATAATAATTTAAGCCAATTAGTACAAAACGAAAAATCAAGTCGATAATTCCAAGTATGTAAAATGTGTAATTTTATGGGCAATAAAAAATAATATTGTACATCTTTTCACATACAGTTACTCATGTAATACAAGGTAAAATTTTATTAGAAAAAGTAGAGAATAACCAACCCCAACAACAGTAAAGTCAATTGGTGAAATTTCATGGAAAATTATGAAAATTAATTATCTCTAAAAAATTGTATAGGAATTCCAAAATTGTTTTCGCAAAAATACATACAAAGCTTATAAAGTCAGTACAATATAGTTTGAACCCAACAAAAGTTTATAGAATAATAAAATAAAATTATTTGTAAAACAATAAACAAACTATTTAAAGGCTTAGGTTTTTAGGAATCAACAAAAATGTGTAAATCGAGGCAGAAAAGCATTCATCGTATAGCAAAATAAAAATTCCAAAATTTAAAGGGTAAATGTCCTATGACTTGTTTTAAATAATTTTTTAAAGCTAACATACTGTTCGCATGTAGAAGATGATTTAGGGACAGTGTGTAAAATTTGAAGTGCTAAAAGTGAGGAAAATAAATAAAATCCAAAGATGGGAAAGAGGGGCATACCATGACAAAAGTGATGCCCACTAAGTGATAATACGGGTTGTAGATCATTGAAGCCTCGTGACACACCTTGTAACCCTTTGAAATGATCTTCATTATTGCTTGTGCCAAGGAGGAAACTCTAGGGAAGCCTCAAGCAACTTTTAGCTACCGTAGTGCATCATAGATAGTTGTGTTACCCTTAAGGAAGTCAACAATAACATCAAAGCATCAAAATCAGCCATCGCGATGAGAGAAAGAAGAGAGAAGCAAAGGACAATAAAAAATGAGCCCAAAGGCCAATTAAACCCCTTATATAGTAAGGGTTATTTATACAGATAAGCCTTATCTGTACAGACAACCAATGCCCCTATGTATGAGGCCAATTAGTTGTTGCTTCACTTTTACATATGGATTCCATTAAGTTATCTGTACATACAAGCCACATGTTTATATAGAACACTAAAGGTTGGCAAAAAAATAAAATGAAAAGGAAGGAAGATATAAGGTAGAAATGACCAAACTACCCCTTGATACCACTAAAGTTAAGAAAAGCAACTTCAATCTGCAATTTTCTTATAAAATTACAAAATTACTCTAAAATATTAGAATTAACCTTTCTAAGGAGGCCAAAAGGTCCTCTATAGTGGAATTCATAAACACTTAACAATACCAAACACCGGACAACTAGTCCAACATTACTACACCTCTAGAATGGTTGAAAGGGTTGTAATGATAGGAATTTGTTCCTAAGAAGGCCGTAAGGACTGTTATGATACAATACACACCTTAACATGCCAGAAGGGCATGTATGACATAGAACTCTCCTTAGGAAGCATCTTTAAGTTAGATTTGACCTATCAAAGGGCTACGACACTCCAAACAAATTCAAGAACATTAGTTACTACATGAAGGCTTACGTAAACATATAACTAGCCCTAGTACCTACTAGAAAGACTAATACCCGCTTGAAAATTGTTAGAGCATATGAGACATATTGGTACCTGATAGGGAGCTATCAAAATAAGATTGGTAAATGTTAGAATGTTGTTAAGACCTTTAGTATTTTCTAAAAAGCTATTTAGACATATAATACCTTATTGAGAGTTGTTGGAAACATATAAGAGCACATTAGTATATGTTAGAATAAGCTTTAATACCTTTAAGGATATCCTTTGGTATCCTTTATAATGTTTACATTTCTCTAATGCTTTGTTAAGTCTTATTTAAATGGCCTTTTATCAAATGTCAGTTTCAAGCCCTACAAAAATAAGGGGTAAACTATAATCATTAAATTTTGGGACCTAAGATGCAAACCTAATGATGAAAACTATGAAAATTATTCCCCAAACTATAAGGGAAAATGATAAGGAATAAGATCAAAGGCATTGAGAAGCATTGCATTAAGATCCAAACTAAGCTTAAGTCTATTAAGGCCTCAATCCCAAAATTGCTAGCCACCATTTAATTTGTTGTACAACAAAATTACATGGTTGTACAACTAAGTGAAAATCCTAGTCAATAAAACCTTTTAGAACTTCATCCCTTATAAACTCCTTGGTTATACAACCAATCACTTAATTATATAAGCCATTATGAAGCCCTAATTCTAGAAGCTTCATGGCCCTTATTTGTTATGTATTATAAATAAAGTGCAACTAGAATGATTATAGCTTTGGTGCATCCATTTCCATCTATAAATACCCTTTATTTAGAGAAAGGAAAAAAATAGGCTTGAAAATCGTAAAGTTACTCTGCCCAAATCTCTGCTCAAATCATCCTTATACATAAAAATAAAACCCAAACTCACTCATGCTAAGATCTAAGGTATAATTAAGGCTTTTATTGCATAACCTTTTGCATTTCCCTTTCATTTTTAGAGGATAATCTCAAACCTAAGTTATTAAAAGGGTAAGACAACAATCTCAAATCATCATAGTGACCTCTCCCCTCCTCTCTTTTTTTTTTTTTTTTTTTTTATCTTCTCATTATTTTTCAAAAACCTTAGTTTAGGTAGGTTGTTCAGACTTCTAGTAGTTTGTACAAACTGCCTAAAAGGTTGTACAAGCCACTTATTAGTTTTTACAATCCTTTTCACTGAGAATAGGTTATAAAATCCCCTTCTTACTTCATCCAGGTTCTTTCTTTTTTAGGTTTTCTTTTGAGTACTTTAGGAGATTCATTGGCAGAATAGGGTAGGATTTCATATCCTATGACCTCTATTCAGCTAAATAATGGAGCAACGACCAAACTTGAGTTAAGTTTATGGTTTTTAAGATGTAAATCTTCTATTTTTTTTTCTCATTTTGTACACTATTATATGATGCATTTTCTTTTTAGTGATATTTTTTGCCATAAGCATGCATGAAATTCTTCATTCATATGGCCTTGAGAGCCTCGTTATTATTATTGTTATGTTGTTTATGACGATGCACTAATCATTGTCACTATGGAAATGAGTGATTAACTTTTTAGCTAACTCATTTCATTCATCATGTCTTAGGTGATAACATGATTGGATTTAAGGATAAAGACTAGTGTTTTGTGATCCTTTGTTTTATCATTTTCCATAGGATATAACATATATGTTTAGCCTTATGGCTGTTTCTTTTTTATTAACTTCCTAACCCTAAAAATGGTGAATGGAATTTATGCATTCTTAGTTCTTTATAAGCAGTATGGAGGAAGGTTTAATAACCATATGATCCCTCTAATTGGGGTTTTATTATAGGCTTTAACATCTTCTAAAATACATTTGCATTTCATGCTCATGGTTTTCCATATCCTATGACTCACATATTTTTGCTTTATTTGTTGCCATTATTACTATTATATGGTGTATATGATGATGGGATGTCATTGACATTGGACTTAGACCTTGATTAGGTTTCCATTAACTTAGAGATTTGGTAAGAGTCTTTACTTAAATTATATTTCACCTTGTTTATTTCATTGTTTTATCTCTTTAGTGGTGACTGTCTTGTGGCATTTTTATGCAGGTGGTGGAGGGGATATGATAAGTCACATTATGCATGATTATGATTAATTAATATGCATGACCTCCCTATTTAATATTATATGCCCTATCCCTTTTAATGTGATTATGATGCCTTAATGATAATATGTTTAAATAGATGTACTAGAAACATGTTTAGGGGCTTTAATAAGATTAATTAATAACAAGGAGACCAAAGGTGGTCGGAAATTAGATCCCTAAATTTAGGTAATTTGAGGGTGCCCAACATCTTTCCCAAGCCATACCTAATTTTTGAATCTAATCTCTGATTATGGGAAGATAAATTGGGCCTTTTAAATGGCTTAGATAAGTTTGGATTTTGTCCTTGCCTAAACTCTTGTGTCAACAAAAGTTAGGTGGCAACTCCATATTCCATTATGGATAATACTATATATTATCTAGCCTTAGTCCCAAGTTAAACACCAATACTGGAAAAAAAGGCTTTAATCTTATGTGAGGCCAAAAGGATCCCCTATTGATCCAAATTTAAGCCTTAATTTTTGGCTAATACTAATGCATTACTCTCATTCTTTCAATCCCTTATTGCTTGATAAATGACAGATTCATAAGTAAGACTTCACTTGTTTAAGCCCAACCTTGAAAATTGATGGCACTCCTATGGATTATGTGATCCACTTGTTTATCATCTTTAGCAATGTAAAAGGTTTATTTCATATAACTTATTCTTTTGCCTCTTTTAGTTTCTATGTATATATGTTCTTTTGAGACTTCTACTTTACCTAGTTTGAGGGGATCATACATATTTTCCACCTATTTTGATAGAAAAATGAGACCATACCTATGAGAGAGCCTTTAGACCTCTTGTTTAGATGTAATAAGGTTGGAAGGATCTTTTGCTAATAATGTATGCATTTCATGCATACATGCAATTTATTATTTATTCTTGAATCATGCTAATAACCCTTATTTCGTAACGGTCATAACTCCACCCAAACCATCATAAAGTAGAAGAGGCAACTAATTATCTAGGAAGAGTTAGACACCTAGCCCAATCTAGAAGCCTAAGATATTGATGGAGCCTATGGTGCTATATAGTTATCATGGAGAGGATAGGGTTGAACTCAATCATACCATGAAGAAAAGGATTAATTGAGGAAATGAATAAGCACCATAATGAGATTTTGAAGAAGAATAATGCATCTGCTAGTAAACTTATAAAGGGAAAATGCCCATGGAGACATCCCTGCCCATAGTTATTGATGATGACTTATTTAGGAAGAAAGAATACCATGAGAGCAAGTTAGCTAATGAAGTTGGGAGTACTATTGTAACTCTGAATAAGTCAATGAAAAGTGAAAAAGGAAAGTACCTGATTTGATGATCTCACTAAGTAACTAGAGAAAATCCAAAAGACTCTAAGCATTAAAGATTTGAAAAAGGGAACTAATATTAAGGAGCTACTTGCTCGAAAGATAGAGAAGTTTTCCACTAATTTTCCAATGCTCGAGCTTTCAAAGTTCAATTAGAGCCCAAGATGTCACCAAACACATCCATTCCATATTTGAATTATTCAAGCTATCATGAGAGGCATCTGTAAAGACATGATATTACAATCTGCCTAAGGTGATTAAATGGGATTGGAATGAGTAAAATAAAACTTTTGAGAAATATTATGCATACAATTAAAACTTAGAAGTCACTCTACAAGACTCAGAGACATTGAGGTAGAAAAACTGAGGAGAGTTTCAATGACTATATAAAGAGGTGGAAGAAACTGACCTCTCAAGTAAGACCAACTTAAAAAAGCATGTTAGAATCATCATCAATGGAGCATTGCCAGGCATAGGTACTAAGATTAAGAGGATATTGGTACGCAACTTTGAAGACCTCAAGGAAGTAAGTCTACAAGTTAAGGAGTTAGAATTGAAGATAAAGAAGTAATATGGCAAAAAAAGGAGCTTGCCATCCCAAGCTTAGGGAGAAAGGAATAAGACTATTGATGTAAATGCTATGAGAACCTTAAGACATTTCACAAATTTAGGAATGCCTTTGTCTAGGGCATTCGAGAGATTGTAAAAGAAAGAAGTGTTAAAACCATTGGCACCGAGGCCACCACCAATCCTTTAACTAGGGATACAATGCTAATGCATATTTTTCCTTTCATTAAAGAGTCAAGCATAACACAAAAAACTATTGTAGGTTAAGACAAAAAAAATTAAGACCTCATTGATAATAAAGCTATTATACCAACTAACCTAACAAACCCAGTAGATGAGGAAATTCGCTTCCCAGTTATCGCAATGTGCCACCCCTATACCATGGAGACTTCATGATTGATTCTAGAATTCTTGAGGAGGTTGTAATGACTACTTTTAAGGAAGTGACTCCTTAAGAAGGTTACAGTTATTGCATGTGCTATTAATCTTTGAGAAAGTTTAGATTAAGAGACTAATGAGGTAAATGGGGGTAGAATAATTAGTTTATGGGAAAAAAGTGATAAGGAAAAGGAAGAGGATCAGGTGAATCATATAACTAGAAATAAAAGTACTACTTAAGAAGAAAGCCCTTAAAGAACTGAGAGTTGAGAAGGAGGAGGATAGGCCTATGGTAAAGGAATAAGAGAAAGATAACCCCATTCTAAGGTAGTTAAAGAAATGTAAGCTCATAGTAGTGTGTGGAAAATGCTCATCACCTTTAAGAAGCATAAGAGAGCAATGGTTGAAGCCTTATCAAGCCTAATCATTTCTACAGAAGCTATGTTGAAAGACATAGTGACCCTGATCACTAAAAAAAGAAAGATTACATTTTCTAATAAGGACTTGTCGCCTAAAGGAAGAGATCATACTCTAGCCTTATTCGTTGGGGTCAAGGTGAAAGGGAGATAGAATACATGTGTCATGGTTGGTGATGGATTTAGGATCAACATTTGCCTTCTCAAGTTAGTGCATAAATTTAGGGTGGTAGAGAAGGATTTAAAAGCATCAAATAGTATCATCCCAGCATATAATGATAATAGAAGGCCAACTACAAGCATGTTTAAAACCATGGTGAAGATTGGGGGTTGTGGAAACCATGGTTGAGTTTATAGTGTTAGACATTCCTATTACCTTCTACTTGTTCTTAGGGAGGCCATGGTATCACCCATTGGGAGGTGTTCCATCTACTATGCCATAAATAGTCAAGATTCTTACAAAGGGGGAGATTGTCACCATTTGCACTGAGGCAGGGAATATAGTGTTAACATTAAATATAATTGTTTCATGTCTTACACTACAAGAAAGATGTAAAACCAATAATAAAAATTAGCGATGGATTCATATTTGTCACTAATTATTGACAAACTAGTGGCAAAGTAGCGATAGAAGAGTAGTGCATAAATTTAGTGATAGATTGGCAAGACCTAATAATGATAAGTTAGTACAGGATAGATATTTCATCGCTAATGCGTACTTAAAATTTCTTGGTTTGGTGGCACGTAATTTAGCGACAAAATAACAAAGGAATTGTAACATCATTATCCCTATTCATTGGCATTATCACATGAATATATTCATTGCACAAATGATATAAAATCTCAAATGAACATATCCACAGGATAAATAATCTTTTAGACATGTGAATTGTAAAAACACGACAATGACAATGGCACCGTTGCATTTGGGATACTTGAACATATATGCAGTGTTTGCATAGTTATATGACAAATTATTTCATGTTGTGCACTTATTATAGCATCCTAAATAATAGTGTTTAAGAGCTCATCTAAAAGTATAAGGCGCATCTAGGAATTAGGAGATGGATGGAAGTGCTTAAGGAGTGAAGAAGAGGGACTAAAAGGGGAAAAGTGACCTTCCAACCAATACAAATGAAACACCATGATTTTATATTATTATAATAAGTTTATATCTGCTAATCAGGGTCAGAATTGAGGGGAAAAAACGTGGGTTATACCAGAAACAAAGAGAGAGCAAAGGAAGAAGAAGAAGAAGAAGAAGAAGAAGAAGAGAGGGAGAAGAGTGAGCTGCCTAAGGTTTTCCAATTCTGGGATAATAGGTAAGTAATTTATTTTCTTCTCAACTGGAATTAACCTCTCATGACATGTTAATCATGCATGGTTAGTGAGAATTATGGAGTAATTGTGGTAGAGCTCTTGGATGGAAGTTGTAATCCAAGAGAATAAGAGCTTATTCTGTTGATTTTGGCTGTTAGAGCAGAATTTTGTACCCAGGATTTTGTAACACTAGAAGAGGAATTGGGGAAAGTGAAAAACATGAAAGTTGTAGCCTTATGTCTCATATAAATGCATATGGAACATTTTTACTTGATTCTATGTATGTGAAGAGATATGACCCCTTCATCAGGACTAGGTCAAATTCGAACCTAGATGATCTCAGTCTTCTGTTTTGTTATATTTTGATGACTTTATATTCCGATTTTGATAGAGTTCAAAACATGAAACTTGTAGGTTTATATTCCCTATAAATACCTGTAAATCAGTTTTGATTAATTTTCTGTGTGGAAAGAGATATGGCTCATTGATTGGGACTGACTCTGTACCTGGATGACACACTACCTTTCTTTTGAATCTGTTTTCTAAGAATTTGATGACCATA
>CATIWR010013992.1:0-11439 GCA_949677035.1 Omphalea diandra | reverse complement strand
CATACATACATACATATATATATATATATATATATATATATATATATATATATATATATATATATATATATGTTGTTTCAATGGTTATTGCATTTTTACTCATCCATGGTTACTGAACGTTTCAACGTTTAGATTAAAAATCTAATGATTTTGATCACTCTAACTTGTAATAACGCTTACATTGAAAAAATATAAGCATTTATTATTTAGTTACAAAAACAGTAACCATCCATGGTGACGCAAGTATTGAAATATATATGCAAAGGAATGGTTGTTATCATGGGAGTTAATTAAGGCATGGTACTACATGAGGTACTAGCCGAGGTCAACATGATAGACTTTCTTCTTCGCCACCTTATGTGCCACTATCTGATTAGCCCTCTCCATCAACCCCGACTCCATAGTTGCACCATCACCTTCACATTCTTTGCCGGTTTCACCACTAGTTGTATTTGCACTATTGCTTGCTTGTGATACTTCTATTGCATTGGCAACTAATCCTTCATCTACTCATCGATCTAGGCTATAAGTCATTGGCACTAGGTATGTTGTTCTAATAATCTCATCCAATATTTATGATTATATTACTAAATATATTTGATTATATATTATGTAATTTTGATTTTTTTTATAGCTTAGCCTTAGGAAATCAATGTTTTAACTATATTTCCTTGATTTTTAGGAAGCATTTGGACCTAAAAGTTATGCTTGGAAGTCAGTATCAACGAACATTAAAGATTTCTATTAAGAGAATTTTAAGATGCAATTTAAAATTTTGAATTAATATAATTTTTATTCATGCGTTCATACTTTATTTCTTTATATTGCAGAAGTATTTTCTTTAGGATGTGGCTAGGGAGTCCATGGTTAAAATTACATGAGAGCATACAATTGTTGGACCGTGTTCAAAAACTTTATTTGGATAGAGACGGAGCAGTAATGGGCCACAATGCGTCTCCGAAGATATATGAGATATGTTGCAGTGGCAATGATTTAAGCCAAAATTTCAAGATTGGTTTGCCCAAACTTTCAAAAACAGATGTACATAGACTGTTGGAGTTGGTGTTGGTCTATCTCGGCGTACAACTGGATCTAGATAATTTCTTGAGCACTCTATGAATTTGATTAGTTTATTTGTTTATCTTTTTTATATAATAAAATATTTAGACTAAGCTAATCAAATTTTATTTTTGGAGAAAGAATTGAAACGTCCACCCATAGATTTTGAGCTTTTTAAGAAGACACACATTAAGAAGAAAGACAATCAATTTATTGTTGCGAAGTCATTTGACACATTATAAGTTAAATAAAAATTAGTGCACTATTTCTCAATTTTAATAAATTGCAATTATAATAACTTTAATAATATTTCATAATGATTATTTATATTTATTAGGAGACGGTGGAGAGTAATATTTCTGAAAATAGTTCACAACTACCTAGGGTTACGTGGAATCTCAAATCCTCAACATTAACCAGTTGTACTTGTTGGCAGATATGAGAGGAGAAGAGTGTACGAACTTGGCTCTAAGGCAATATCTACTTATTCACCTTCTTGTGCCAGCTCTTTCTCAGATGCGTCACTGCTGGCTCTTGATCAAGATTGGAAGGCCTGCATTAGGAATCATGTCCAAGAGGAGTTTCAGCATGAGTTTGATATGTGGTTTACTGCCTTTAGCGATTAGATATAGCAAACCATGCAGTAAATGCTTACTTCTTAGATAGCGGCCACACAAAGTTAGATGTCTCATGTGCCGACACCCCTAGCAACACCTTTGCTTTAGAGGATGATGATTATTTAGATGCACATGATGACAACGTAGATGATTAGGTTTTTTTTTTTATTCATATATATGTATCTTATATGTACAATGTTATTGTAAATATAATATAATTTTTTAATTTTTAATAAATTAAATATTTTTTTATAGATGTGTTCCTTTTAATATTAATTTTAATAAATTATAAAATATAAAAATTTTAATATGTAAAATATTAAATAAAATTATAGTGATGGAAACTTGCCAAATTGGCAATGCGATAGTGACAAAAATTTCTGTAACTAAGTTTAGTGACAAAGAATTCAATTGCTGAAATTCGCTACTATTTTTAGAAATGACAAATTTCATCGTTAAGCTTAGCTACGGAATAGCAACAAAACCTTTTGTTGCTAGGCTAGTGATGAAATACAAATTTTGTTGCTAGCCCTTAATGACCACCACTTTAATGATGAAATCTGCCTAGTTAGTGATGAAAATATAGATTTTTGTGGTGACATGTATATTTACAGAAAATAATCAAAAAAATAAATTGAGCTTTACAATTTGACTTAATTAGCTCTGCAACATGTTTAATTATCTAATAAAAATTTATATTTTTCTAATTAAAATAACACTTTTATTTTGCATGATAGCTATGTCTATTTTCCACTAAGTAATGTAAAAATTTGGCTTTTTATATTTTTGTTTTAATTTATTCTTTAATATGTTATCAAACTAGTGAAAAAATAGATGTTGCATAAAAAAAAAAAAAAAGAATGCTTTCAATTAAATATAAGGACACCGATGTTGCCTTTGTATGGTGTTAATAAAGGAAAAATATTTAGATCAATACAGACAACAAGAAATTCACTTTTTTGTGATAATTAAAGTTGTCACATAATTTTTAAGAATCGTTATAAATAAATTTTTAGTCACAATAATTATTGTCACTAGTTTGTAACTTATATCTCTATGAATAAAAATCTATTATGACAATTAAAAATTGTCATGGTTAGTGTCTAATTTGTGATAACAATTCTATTATTACTAATATTATAATTTGCCATAATTTTAATAATTATCTCTTTAGTAGGTAAAGGAAGTGCAAAAAGGTTTCTTAAATGGAGAACTCTCTTCCCCATGAGAATGGCAAGTCTTTGGAGGAAACAGATCAGATTGAATAGAGTACCAAAAAAGGTAAACGTAGGGATGATTCAACAATGAATGGAGTTGTTGAACTAGTACCAATGGAGGGTCTGAAAGGTGAGGTAGGAGAACCTTGGGACACAGGACCAATTCACGTCTTGTTTAGGGGATAAACTATTAGGAACTTTTGTTCCTAAATCAAATATGGGATTGAAAGATAGTGAAGATGTATCCTCAAATGATGACTCTGATGATGATAAGGAAGTGGAGGGATGTACTATTATGAAAGTTTCAAAGGAGGAAAAAAAGGAGGCTTAAGAAACCCTAGGATAACACTCTTATCATCAAGTTGATGGGAAGTCAATAGGGTTCAACTTTATGTAGTGAAAAGTGAAGGAGTTATGGAAGCCAAATTCACCAATAACATTAGTGGCAATGGAAAATGACATTTATCTCGTTCACTTTAATTCGCTGAATGACTATGAACACACCTCTATGGTGGCCCTTAGATGATTACTGACCAATATTGGATGGTTTGTCAATGACATCCAAATTTAAGCCCATTAGTGCAACGATTGATCAAGTGCTTATAAGGGTAAGAATTCCCTGTTTACCTTTTAAGTACTATAGTGAACAGTTTTTGTTAAGGCTGGGTGTTAAGTTGGGGAGACCGATCAAAATGGATGAGTTTATAAGTGATGTGTCATGGGGGAGGTTTTCTAGAATTTATGTTGAGCTAGATTTGAATAAATAATTTCTTTCACATTTTAAGCTTAAAAAATGCACTCGATATATGTAATATTAAGGAATTCATCTCGTTTGCTTCCATTATGGTCGCTATGGCCATCATAAGGACAATTATCCTTTATTGCAATTCGTGGAGGTTAACCTTGAGCAACTTGAGATGAAAGGTGCTACCCCTGGCACAGACAGATAAATATGGTGGAAAGATGTTCGGGGTTTGGATGATATGTTACAACATGTAATTGAGTATAAATGATTGAAACTCGAGGAAGAAAAGGCATACATTACGTAAGTGCCTCAAATTCTACGGCCGTGCTCGAACGAGTGGAATCTTGCTTGCAGCTCCTACCTTTTATCGATCAATAAGGGTTCAAGATGATAGGAGGGTCATATGTTGGTAATAATCCTTAGTCATGACATATGATTTAGATTAACAAAGGATCCTTGAGGACTTATAAAAGATAAAAGCCTCATTTTCAAAGTAGTGGTCAATGAGGGGCCAAGGCAGGACAATACCTTGTTACCATCCTTAAGTGAAATGTGGAATTGCCACTCAACTTTGGTCGGGACAATAATTCATGCAAGGACAAATTCTAAGCCTACCTAAGTCATTTAGAAGGCCCAATCCATCTTCATCCCATCAAAGATCAGGTTCAGGAGTTGGGCATGACTTGGATTAAAGGTTAGGCACCCTTAAGTTACCTAGAAATAGGGATTCGACCTTCGAGCAATTAATGGTTTATTTTTATACTTTGCCTTTTTTAATCAATTTCCCATTTATCCACCTAAGTACATCCATCTAAACAAGCCATTAGCCATAACAATACAATATGTAATGCCTGAATGATATGCAAGATGTAAGAAAATAATAAATAATATATACAAGGTGGGGATGAGGGATACATATACAAATGGTTGGATTATCATGCAATAAACTTAAATAAATAAAAAGCATGAATTGTCATCCATTCATCCATATTTAAACATCAAAGAGGAAGTGGGAGCCATGCATTCATGGCAAGGGAATAAACATGCATTGTCATTCATTCATCTATATTCAAACATCAAAGCGGGAGTGAGGGTAATGCCCCATGGAAAAAAGGTCTTATCCATTCATCATTCACGCATCATATCATCCATACTTAAGCATCAAATAGGGGTTGGGGGTCATGCATCATGATATATGAAAGATGCATTCATCCATCATTCATGATCACCTAGGGTGACCATTTAGACCAACTTATGGTCCTCCTTAAACACTACTCCTACACCTAAAAGAAGAGCAAGCTAGTTCATAAAACAAATATAAACGAGTCAAATGGACTCAAAGCATAAGAAATGAATGCAATACATATTACCATCTCTTTCATGCAAAAGGTGCCTAGATATGCATCTAAGTCCATAGTATCACATTTCCATATAACCATCCAACAAGCAAACAAAATAGAAATGCATAAATCAAGAACATGTAAAGAAGAAAACATGCAATGCAAGGCATTTAGAGGATGTGGAATGGCTTAAGGCTAAAAACTCACCACCAGAAGGATCTTAGGATTGATGAATCCTCAACCTATATAGCCCTAAAAAAGAATGGCATTCATAGCACTACCACTCATAAAAGAGGGTTAAAATGCAAATAAAAAAGGGAATCTCATAACTAAAACACTATCCACATATTTCTTAACACAAACAAATCCATAAAAAGAGGACTCTTAAGGTCATTAGAATGCCAAGTTCCTCACTTGGTCATTGCCTTAAGATGTATGATAAGTAATAAAAAAAACCATATAAAACATAACAAAGACTGTTTTTTGAGAGGAATAGGGGTCCTAGGTCATTAAACCTCTCCCTATTCTACCATTGCAGTAAAAAAATATCATAAAAAAAGCTTTATAAAGAAATTTGAAAGAGGGGAAGAAAATAGACTTTACAAAAAAAAACTATCTATCAGTCAAACTGTGTTGCACAACGCAAGAATTAGGGTTGTACAACACAAGTAAAGGTTGTACAACCTATAAATAAGGTTGTATAGCTCTTTGTTTCCCGAGTTTTGAAAATTGAGAAAGAAAGAAGAAGAGGGAGAGTGAGGGGGATTCCTAGATGTCTTTATGTGTTTTTGTGCACTCAGAGGCTCACATGTTTAATGCTTGTCTATAAAATGCTTAAGCAATGATAAGAATAAAAAGATTAGGTTTGGTTCTAACTTGGAATGATTTAGGGTGAGTTAGGATTTAGGGTTTTTATGTTTGAAAGATGTTTAAGAGGTAATTTTACCAAAGTAATCTTAGGTTTTCTAAGCCTTCTCCACCTTTTCAAATGAGGGGGTATTTACAGGTGTATGATGATTGCATAGGGAAAAAAATTGTTTTAGTTGCACCATGGATGTGTCGAATCACACAGAGAGAGATGATTTTCCTTAAATTAAGGTTTGCACATAAGTTGTACAGCCAGACATGGGTCGTAAATCCATCTATCAGGGTTATACAATCATGGGGTTTATAGGAAGGACCGATTCTAGAAGGTTCTCAAAACTAAGGTTTTAATATGGGTTATATAGCCTTGGGCATGGTTGTACAACCATTATTTATAGGTTGTGCAACCTTGCTTGATGCGTTGTACAACCCATTAACCTTTAGGGCATGGTTGTATAACCTTAATTTATAGGCTCTACAACCTTGCTTGATGGGTTGTACAACCCATCAGCCTTTTGGGCTTAGTCTTGGGCTTAGGTTTGGGATTCTCCAAGGTATCCTTGGGCCTTTCATCTCTTTCTTTGGCAGTTCCCTTTGTATTCTGGGAACAAATTCAACGATTTTCATCATTGATCTTTGTATCTAGAGGTCCAAAATCTAATGCTTACACAACATATTTCATGCAGTACATGTCATGTTCATTAATTAATTTGATGTCGTTTTGGTTAAGTACTGTATATCTTCTTCCTTGGTTCAACAGTTTGAAAATTAGAAGGAAGCAGTTGCAAATTGATCTAACTAAATTATAATTAGTTGTTGAATTTGTTAACCTTATGATTTGTAAATGCCATATCATCAAACACGATTAGTTGAGAATCTCTTATATATAAGCTCTGTTTCTTCTCCAAAACACTTTCAATTTTAGTTTTATTAAAATTTAATATGGTATCAGACTTTTAGATAGTTCTTTAAACTTTCTTTGATTTTTTTGAGATCTAAACAACATTTTTCTCATGGCAAACACCATCAAATTAAATGAAGTCAGTCCTTCAAATCTATATTATTTGCAAGCGAATGAGAATCCTTCTCCAGTACTGGTTTCACCAGTGTTAAGTGGCTATAATTGTCATATATAGGCTAGATCTATGAAAATGGCGTTACTCTCTAAAAATAAACTTTAATTTATGGATGGCACGATCTTAGTTCCTGTAAAAACTAATGTAACATACTCTTCATATCAATGATGTAACACGATGGTTCTTTCGTGGCTTATTCATTATGTTTCTCCTTTAATTGCTCAAAGTGTGATCTAGTTAGATAATGCATATGATGTATGGAATTACTTGAAAGATCTTTTTGCTCAAGGAGATCTTTTTAGACTTTCAAATCTATAATAGGAAATTTTTAGTCTTCAATAAGGTTAGTTATCCATAATTGATTTATCCAACTAAAAATTCTATAGGATGAGTTTATTAATTTGAGGTTGATTCCAAAATGCACTTGTGATCCAAAGTGTAATTGCAAGCTATTGATGCTTTTGAGAAATATCTCCAAGCTGATTATGTGATCAAATTTCTAAAGGATTGAATAAGAATTTTCCTACTGTTAGGTTTCAAATAATATTGACGAAGCCCCTCCTATCTATTAACATAGTTTTTTTCTCTGGTAGCAGAACATGAGCAACAATTTGTTGGCTATAACAATAATCCTATTACTAAGTCTACAACTTTTATTAGTAAAGGGTCTAACTACAATTCTTTTCGCATTCAAAGCAATAATGAGAACCTTACTCCTTATGGAACATATAGAAGAGGCAACACTAGTTGTGGAATAAGGGTAATATGCCACCCACTAAATTCACCTAATAAATTTATAGGTGAATAGAAAGTGAAAGATTGTACTGAAAAACCACACTATAGGTTGATTCCCAGGAAAGATTAGATGGGTCACAAACGGTCCCACTTAAAATCCATCCTTTTTAGACAAAATTACTCTAATAGTAATTTAACAACATAATATATCACTACAACTATACCTTATAAAATAGCTATTGAAAAATAAAGACAAAAATAAGAACACCAAAACTTAACGAGGTTCGACCAATTATGCTTATGTCCTTGGACATTACCAAAATTATATTTCACTAGGAAAAAGACTACAAAAGTGAAATATTACAAAGGATAGAGAAATATTGAAAATTGTCTAAGAGATGAGTAGACAATTTTTGGATGATCAAACTAAAGGAATTAAGACTATATATATATATATATATAACTTTCTTTCCCTTTGTTATTTCCCAATGTGGGATATCAAAATGAGTCAACATAGTCAACAAATCTCCACCTTGGCGAGTTTCAACATCTTTAATCTTTCATCAAACAACCTTTGATAGTGTCTCCAAATTCAACATCAAATTTTAGCAATATTGATCAAGTCCAAACAAAGTTGAAACTTGACCGCAGTGACAACTTTTGTCATCATGTCAACAGGATTCTCAGTGGCATGAATTTTCTAGATTCTAACTCCACCTTCTTCTATAATCTCTCTCACAAAGTGATATCAAATATTGATGTGCTTTGTCCTTGCATGATAAACTTGATTCTTTGCTAATTGAATAGTACTCTGACTATCACAATGTACTTTGACATACTTCTGCTCAATTCTCAGTTCACCAAGCAACTCTTGAAGTCAAATTGCTTTCTTTACAGCTTCTGTGATTATCATGTACTCTACTTATATAGTAGACAGAGCAACTGTTGACTGTAAAGTATACTTCCAACTAATTGGTGCCTTTACAAGAGTAAATACATAATCAGTAGTTGATTGACATTTATCCAGATCACCAGCATAATTAGAATCACAATATCCGACTACAAACTGACTGCTTTTCTGCTCAAATATCAATCTAAAATCCACGGTATTTTTAATGTATCATAGAATTCATTTCACAACTTGTCAATGCTCCTTTCCTGGATCATGCATATACTTGCTTACAACCTCAACTGCTTGTGAAATGTCAGGCCTTGGATAGACCATAACATACATTAAGCTACTAACAACACTTGCATACGATACTTTTAACATGTACTCTCATTCTGCATTATTCTTCGGTGACATAAAGGCATTCAACTTCAAATGAGGAGTAAGCAGAGTACTAATAGGTTTTGTATTTTCATTCATGCTAAAACATTGTAGTACCTTTCTCAAATATTATTTCTGAGTCAAACAAAGCCTCCTCAATTTTCTATCTCTGGTGATCTCCATGCTAAGAATCTTCTTTGCTTCGCCTAAATCCTTCATTTCAAACTCCTTTCTCAATTGAGTCTTCAATTTCTCAATTTCTATCTGACTCGTTGAAGCTATCAACATATCATCAACATACAGAAGAAGATATATGAAAGATCTGTCTTATAGCTTGCGCAAATACACACAATGATCCTATTTGCTCCTAGTGTACCTCTATTCTATCATAAACTTGTCAAATCTTTTGTACTATTGCCTCAAAGATTGCTTCAACTTGAACAAAGATTTCTCAAGTTTACACACCAAATTTTCTTGTCCAGCAACCTTGAACCCTTCTGGCTGAGTCATGTAGATTTCCTCTTCCAAGTCTTTATGTAAAAATGTAGTTTTTACATCCAATTGAACTAGTTCTAAATCCAATTGTGCTACTAAAGCCAACAAAATTCTAATTGAGGAATGCTTCACAACTGGAGAAAATACCTCATTATAATCAATTCTCTCTGTCTGAACGTAGTCTTTAGCCATCAATCTTGCTTTGTAGCAAACATCATCTTGGCCAGAAAATCCTTCTTTCTTTGCAAAAACCCATTTGTATCTAACTGCTTTCTTTCCCTTTGGGAGACTAGTAAGTTCCCAAGTCTAATTTTTATAAAGTGATTGTATTTCTTCATACATGACAATCCTCCATTTTTCTTCTTTTGAACTTTGGACTGTTTCAATAAAAGTGGTAAGAATGTCATAAACTATAACTACAGATGCATGAGGCACTATATCAACATAGTTACTAGACAATCCTATCGTCTTTTTATAAGTCACCATATCAGCAAAGTGACCAAACATTCTATGCACCCTCTCTGACCTTCTAGATGTACTTGGTTCAAGTTGCTGAGGAAGTCCTTGAAGTCCTTCTTCTTGAGAATCTCCTTTTACTCTGGGATGGGTCTCAACACCTTCTGCATCTGCTGGATTACTATTCTCTTAAACTCCACATACGTGGGAGTATCATCTAACTACTAAATATTCATCTTTTTCAATATGATAGATTCATTAAAGGTGACATTTCTGCTAAAAACTATTTTATTTATCTCTGGACAACATAGATGATAAACTTTTATGCCAGAGGTGATCCCCATGAACAATGCTTTCTTTGCTCTTGAATCCAACTTTGACTCCTTAACATGGTAGTATGCAGTGGAACCAAATACATGTAAAGAATCATAATCTGTAGCAGGTTTTCTAAACCATTTCTCTAATCGCATCTTTCCATCAATAGTAGTAGATGGTAGGTGATGATGAGGTGGCACGCATATGTTACAACCTCAGCCCAAAATTCTTTATCCAACCTAACATTGGATAACATACATCGAAGTTTCTTTAGTAATGTTCGATTCATGCATTCTGCCACACCATTTTGTTGTGTTGTAAATCTGCCAGTGAAGTGTCTGACAATGCCTTCACTTTCACAAATTTTCTCAAATAGATCACTTTTATATGCTCCACCATTGTCTATTCGGAGATGTTTGATCCTTTTGTGTGTCTGCGTTTCCACTATCTTTTTCTATTTAAGGAAAACTCCTAACACTTCATCCTTTGTCTTCATTGTGTACACTTATACTCTCCAAGAAAAATCATCAACAAAGGTCCAATAATAGTGTTTCCCTCCCAAAGAACTAGTTTTGGAGGGACTCCAAACATCAGAGTGAACATAATCCAAGATACTTTCAGTATTATGGATTGTTGTCCCAAATTTGACCCTTGTCTGCTTCCATTTGATGCAATACTCACAAAAGTCCAATTTGCAAGTTTGCACTCATTCCAATAATCCATGCTTAGCAAGCAAATTCAAGGATTTTTCTCCAGCATGCCCTAAGCGCATATGCCATAGCTTGGTTGCTTTTGACTCTCGATCATCTACAGAAGTTATTGTCGTCGTTGTCCCTGTAATTGTACTACCCAAATAGTGGTATAGATGTTGTTCTTTTGAATTCCCTTCAATATCATACATGCATCGGAGATAATATTCATCACTCCATTTTTTACTTTCACTTCGAACCATTTTGAGTTTAGGATCCCGACAGAGATGAGATTTTTGCTCGATTCTAGCACATAACGAACATCTGTTAAGGTGATGATTAATTCATCCACATTTCTCAAGCAAATCAAACCAATCTCATATGTTGTCAAAGAAATGTTATTTGCTGTGTAGATAACTCCACCATTTTTAAGTTCTTTAAAATCAAAGAACCATTCCTTGTTGGGACACATATGATAACTACATGTTGAATCTAGTAGCCATACATCATAAGAGCCATTTGATGAAAAAAAGCTTGATTCAGCTACAACATTTCCTTTAT